>CAUYRH010032826.1:0-90279 GCA_963574655.1 Perodicticus potto | reverse complement strand
CCCCCCCCCCCCCCCCCCCCCCGGCCCCCGCGCCCCGGCCCCCAACCCCCCCCGGGCCGGGGGCGCCGGTCTTCTACATGACCAGGGCTTGGGGAGGCAGGTCTTCTACATGAGCAGGGCTTTGGGGGGCAGGTCTTCTGCATGAGCAGGGCTTGGGGGGGCAGGTCTTCTACATGAGCAGGGCTTGGGGAGGCAGGTCTTCTACATGACCAGGGTCTTCATCATGAACAGGGCTTGGGGGGCAGGTCTTCAGCATGAACAGGGCTTGGGGGGCAGGTCTTCATCATGAACAGGGCTTGGGGGGCAGGTCTTCTACATGACCAGGGCTTGGGGAGGCAGGTCTTCTACATGACCAGGGCTTTGGGGGGCAGGTCTTCTGCATGAGCAGGGCTTGGGGGACAGGTCTTCATTATGAACAGGGCTTGGGGGGCAGGTCTTCAGCATGAACAGGGCTTTGGGGGGCAGGTCTTCTGCATGAGCAGGGCTTGGGGGGCAGGTCTTCAGCATGAACAGGGCCTTGGGGGTCAGTTCTTCTGCATAAACAAAGCTTTGGGGACCCTTAACCTTTAGGATCACAGAAGAGGAACAGATCCCTGAAAAATGCAAGTAGCTGGGCAACCCAGTGGACCTTGTTCCATTCATTCAAACCTCCTTTTTTCAGCATTGTCCTCTATTTTGTTCCCTCAAATCCCTAAGGAAGCAAAATCAACTATTGTTTTCCACACACTCTCTGAACATCTCCACCCTGTATCCTCCCTGTCTGTGGGTAGAAACTCCCCTCCATAGAAAGCCCCTTCCATAGAAAGCCACTTTTCGCTTCTTTTCCTTTCTGTCCCCACAACACTCTACTAGCACACTGTGTCATGTTCTGTTGTTATTTTTGTACCTGTCTTTTTTCTTTCACAGACAATAGGTGCCCTGCTGACTGAGGAAATGACTTGCTCAACTTTTTATTCATTCTGGTCCCTTCCACAGAGCAGCCTCTGGGTTCCAATATGTTGGAATTTAATTAACTATATCTTCATAGCTGAATAACTCGAAACTGAAGACAATGTTGACTTTAATAAAGATTTGCATTTAAACAGGAAATATGGTATCTATTTTTATGAAAATTTCATATTTTATAAACATTCATTTCCACACTTAACTGTGACCAAATTACATTTTCAAAGAGAGATCAACTACACCCAATGTTATACTTAACATTCTTAAACACTTAGGAAGAAATAACTTCTGTTATTGGACTAAACTGAAAACAGATTCCTACTTACAGAAATAACCTATTTAGGGTAAGCAATAGGAAAGGTTATGAGCTTGAAATATTGATAATTGCTCTCAAAAAAAATACTTCGAAATGGTTAGTATATCTGCAAGAAATTATCAGAGAGCCAGAGACCTCAACATCGGATTTCTCTTTTTAGAACTATTAATTAACGCTGTTCCCAGATCTCTGCTAGACTCCCAAGCTGAAAGGCAGAAAGTAAATACAGTGCTGCAGGGGAAACTGGCTCATTTCCACGAAACTGTGAGAAGCTCGAGCTTTTGTGAAACAGAAAATACTCGCTAGAGAACTATTCCTAAAGCATGAGCAACTATATGAAAGCTTTTTACTTAGCGGCATTCTCCTGGGAGACCGCGCTGGAATGGCACAGATCTGGCTCAACCGTAAATATTAGGTGCGCAGAGAAGCCATTGTGTGGAGTAGGCGGTGTGGCGGGTGGGGTCCTGATTTCCAATGTTGATAGCAGGATTCTGATTTCGTTTGGTATTTATTTTTTTCTACTGCAATTACAGTTTTGCTGGGGAAAATAAAATATCGGTTGTCGTCTCCTCTGGATTTCTAATTCCCAGCATCCACAGAAAAAAGAAAACCTCTCATACCCCACAAGGATCGCCTTTCTGAAATCTCCAGGGCTGCAGGACAACCCGCGGCGAGCCCCACCCCGCCCGCCACCTGCCGGGCACCGGCCGGCCCACCCCGCCCCCGCGCGCCCGCGGCACTGCGGCGAGTGGCGGCGGGGCAGGGTGGGGATGCTCCGGCCAGCAAACCGCAGCGCGCAGCCCTGCCTTGGACTTTGAACCAAGCCCTTCGGCCCAGTTCACTTTTCCGGGATCCTCGCCACCCCGACCCCCAGCTTCCCTCCAGCCCTCCGGTCCCCTCCGGCCACCTGCGCGCCTTCAGGGTCGCAGCGCCGTGGGGAGCAGGATACGGGGTCTCGTCCACCCGCCACCCCGGGGAGGCGCGAACTACAACTCCCATCACGCCCCGCGCGGGTCCCCTCCCCGCGGCCCGCGGCGGGCGGCGCTGGGCGTTCATCCGCGGCCCCGGCGGGAGGGAGCCACAGCCCGCGGTGTCCCCGACGGCAGCGCCGCGCCCGCAGCTCCGAGCCGGGTCCCCCGGTGCGTCCGTGCCAGCCCGCAGCCGGGGGCGAAGGGCCGGTTCCCGGCGCAGCGCGAGGATGGTCATCCGCGTGTTCATCGCCTCCTCGTCGGGCTTCGTGGCGGTGAGCGCGGGGCGCGGGGCGCGGGGCGCGGGGTCCGGGCGCGGGTCTGCGGGAGGCGCGGCGCTCGTCCCTGCGCATCCGGGCGCGCGGCGGCCGCAGGTGACCCGCCAGCCGGACAACAATGGAAAGGGCGGGGAGGCAGGGGGGACCCCGCGCTCACACGCCCACCCGAGCGGCCGCAGCGCTGCGGATAATGGAGTCCGAGGGGAGCCCCGCGCCTGTGCGCGGCTCGGAGGTGGGACGAAGTTGTGGAGGAGCTTCGGGGTCCCTCCTTTTAGTTCACTTTAGGATTTGGGACCTTAAGCCTGGTTGTGTTTTCTTCGGGAGCTTTTGGTTCGCTGAAGTAGTTTTTGAATGAAACAAGTTTATCCCATTGCCCTCCACCCACCCCGCCACCAAGCCCATTTCTCAGGTTTTCTCCCTGCGCAGAGAGGAAGGTAAACCAGGTTTGTCCCGTGGTGCAGGGTTGCTAGCTCTCATTGTCACTTTTCCCCCCTCGGGTGCCCTAAATGTTTGCTACATCTTTATGTAAAATACGTGTGTATTCGCATTTTCCTTCCACCTGTCATGCTGGGGTATATTTCATCATTTCGGGAATCTATACTTTGTGGTCTATTTTTAGGTATTCGGTTTGGTGAACGTTCTTGACATTTTTTAGGAATGGTTTTTGTTGTTCTAAGAAGTTAAATTAAGATAGGTCAGACTTCAGGAAAAATACAGTAGTATATTTGATAGCCCACTGAGTCAGACTTGGTTTTCTTAGCGAAGAGGTAAAGTATAGTGTTAAGAGGCTGTTTGGTAACATGAATAATCAAATACATCAGAAAGTGCACTACAGGTTTCTAAAGTTTGGGCTGGCCATTTGCCTGCCCAGTAGCTCAACCAGACTGTCCCAAAATTGGTTTCTTAAGTGAGAGGCGTGAAGGATGGAATAAAGTATTGTCTCCAAATCCTTTTAAACCACTGAAGCTTTTTATTTAAAAAGAAGCCAACACTGTACTACAACTAAACCCCCCCACACACACACCCCCCATTTACACCAGAAACAATACAGGAGAAACTCTAATTTTATCTTTTTGTGCAGGCACCTTCTGGTCCTCCGACCAATGACAATTTCTGGTGTTTCTAGTTTATTTGCGTTGCTTAGTTATCCCTGTCTTTTACAGATTTCCCCTTCAAAGCTGCATGTCGGGTGTTTGGAAGCCAGTGCTGCTTTATGGGTAGATGTGTTCAAACGCACTCCTTACTAAGAATGCTACAAGGCTCTTGGTTTCATCACCAACTTGCTTGCTTCAAGAATTGCCCCAACAGCATTTTATTGATTGGAGAAGGGATGCTTTATAGCATGATCTGTTTTAATGGTCTGCTGTTTGAAGACCCAATCTTTTGGGGTCTTAGAAAACTCCCATTCATTGAGTTTCCCCGTTATATTAGCACACAGTTTTTCACTGAGTCTTTCCAAGTGTAATACATGTATTAGCTCTTATGTTAGTGCTTTTCTGTAATATTGATACTTTTGGTGATGTTAAGCTTAAGTTCCATATGCAAGAATAATGATTTCTAAAACACTTATGAAAATGTCCAGGTCAACTGTTGGGCTGAGGAAGCTGGTGGGGCTTACACCATTAGGCTGAGTTGAGCTTTGATATCGTAGCCAGAGTTTTCTCTCCAGCAGTGTTGGGTTGACCCTGGGCAGTGTTTTATTTGGGACCCAGCCATGACCAGCAAGTGCATGGAACAACAAATCATTAGTTTCCCAAGTCCGTGTGGAAGTTTATTGAACTACAAGGACAGAAGGCGACTAGAATTAAACTTAGATAAGTAAGTTCCATGAATTGCCAAAAAGATGCCCCGCTTCATGCCACAGTAGATTTAAACAGCCTGTTTAGAGAAAATCATCCTATCCTGTCCTGATTCCCTTAAGCTCTCCATCTTCAGCAGCTGAAATAACTAGCACCAAGGGGTGATTCCCCTTTCAATTCTAGCAAGCTGTAGGTGCAGCCCGCGTTTACTTTTACTAGAAAACAAAAGTGATGCCACTATTATACAATGAATACCTGAACATCAGATTTCTTATACTACTGACAGTGTTGCTGTCATTCATGTTATAGTGTAGGCATATTTTATTTCAGTTCTAAGAAAATAGTATATTCATTAGAAAAAGTCATTTTAATGACATTGTATACCTGAAAAGGGGGTTTTGGTAACTTTGTCCAGGAAATACATCAATACAATTTTCTGGTTTAAAGACATTGAAATCAGTCAATTCTTTCATTCATTTATTCTGCAAGTATTTTCTAAGGGTCTGCGCTGCCGGTGAGGCTCTGTCCTTGGAGTTTGGGGAAACCAGAGAATAGAGGGCGTGGTCTCTGTCCTCAAGGAATTCACAGACCAAGTAAGGAAGGAGATATGCTAGGGAAGGTCAAACCTGCTGTAATACAGTACATGCAGCCCGAGGACACATGCTCTTTGGAACATTTTTAGCAGAGAGAGAAATAATAAAGGAGGCTGAGGGATGTCTTGCAGGATGTCAGATAAGGAGGAAATGTGCCAGAAGCCATCAAATATGCATGTGGGAGCCTGAGGCAGATGGCAGGGAGAGGGGTGGGGTTAGGTTTGGAGACTGGGAGAGAGTTTCTGAGCTGTCGTGCTCACGCTGGGAAGCAGGGAGCTGTGGAGGAGACTGGGTAGACTGATTGGGAAGTGTTTGAAAGAAGCCTAGGACAGCTCGTGGTGCCCCAGCCTCAGAGATGCCCTCAGTTCCTGCCGCTCACCTGCTACCTTTTGTTCTTCAGGGAACGTGGTGCTGTCTGGCAAAGGGGGACACTTGGTATATGATTTGAGAAGAATTGTTACTTTCCTAACTTGCCTTGAATAAAATTTCTCAAAAAAACCCAAATACGGGTCTTTTACTCCTCATTAAAGTTCCTGGGCTCAGAGCTGGAGGGAAATCTAAAGAGATTTCTAGTAAAGTCCAACCACCTGATTATTTTATAAAGGAAATTTGGGCATAGAGGTTAAGTGGCTTACTCTGAGGTCATTTATGTCCAGTCCTTGTGGAGCTGAGCTCTAGTAGGAAGCCAGGTTCCTGCCTCCTGAATGCTTTCATTCATGCACTGATTTGTGTGTTCATCAGACTGTCCTTGGAAGCATCCTTACTGCCCAGGCTGTGCATTAGATGTTAGGTGTTGGGGTATGTGTGATGGCTGAGACAACAGATTCTTCTGCTTGGCACAAATCAATGCTGCTTTGGTCTAGCTTTGAGATGTGTGAACAGTTGAAGCGAGGAGAATGAAGGACTGGGGCAGGGGTGGGGGAATGTGTCATTGGGGCAGGGTGAAGCCATGTGGACAGCAGTCGCCTGGGTATGGAGAGCCAGGTTGCGGGAAGCTAAAGATAATGGAAGTGAAGTTGGGAAACAGCTTTGTTTCAGCTGCAACAGCCTTTTCAAAGAAGGATGGGGAGGGAACACCTAGAAATTACGGTTAATTAACTTGCTCTTTGCCACTTAAAATGTATACCTATGACTCTGCCAGATTTATAGCTATTTTAAATGCACAATTACCAGGTAAGCTGTTGCACCCCCACAAATGTGTTCAGTAAAGCTTCACCATGTAAGGAAGCCTCAGGGAAGAGCTCTGGCAAGGTTATAGTCAGGAGGTTATGTAGAAAGGACTCGGTGTTAATTTCTCAGTGATTCTGATGCCACAAGGAGCTAGTGAGGCTGTGCCCGGACCCTTTAATCTTTAACTCTTTGGATCCTCCCTGTAACACGCAAGGTAGTTATTCCCATTTTATAGAAGAAGAGGCTGAAGTGAACTGACTTGAGATCGGGCTGTGTAGGTGGTGGGATCCGTAGTCAAACCCCAGAGAGGGAATGATACTCTGTTCTGCGTGTGTGCACCATTTTTCTTTCTCCATTCACCTGCTGGTGAACAGTCTGACCCCACACCTTGGCCGCTGTGAATGGTGCTGCAGTAAACGTGTCTCTAAGATTTACCAATCGCCTTTGCCTTGGATTGCTGGATCACAGGGTGGTTCTGTTTGTAGTTTTTTGAAGAACCTCCATACTGTTCTCCATAATGGCTGTACTAATTTGCATTCCCACCAGCAGTACATGACTTCTTTTTCTCCGTATGCTTGCCAACATTTTAAATTTATTTTTATTTTTTGGTAATAGCTGATCTCACTGGAGTGTATATGATATCTCATGGTTTTGATTTGCATTTTCCTGATAATTATTGATGCTGAGAATTTTTTTCACGTATTTTTTTTGGCCATTTTTATGTTTTTTGAGAAATATGTATACAGATTGTACACCTATTTTTAAATTGGATTGTTTGGGGGTTTTTTTGCTGTTGGGTATTGTTTTGTTTCTAGTATATTCTGAATATTAATCCCCTGTTAGGATGTATCATTTGCAAATATTTTTTCCCATTCTGTAGGTTGTGGGTTCACTCTTTTGATTGTTGAAGAAACTAAATTTTCATATTTATAATTATGAAGTACAAGGTGGTTTTTACATTGCAGGAAGACTCATGTAAGACTGAGTCTTTTTTGTTTCTTCCCGTTAAAAATTTTTTTAATCAAAAGCAGAAAAGGAAAACAATTATTTCTTCCTTAGTTTTTTTTTAAATTGAGACAGTCTTACTTGTTGCCCTCGGTAGAGTACTGTGGTGTCATAGCTCACAGCAACCTCAAACTCTTGGGCTCAGGCGATTTTCTTGCCTCAGCCTCCTGAGTAGCTGGGACTGCAGGCATCCGCTACAATGCCTGGCTATTTTTTTGTTGTTGTTGTTTAGCAGGCCCCTGTTTGAACCCATTAGCCCCGGAGCAAGTGGCTGGCGCCCTAACCATTGAGCACAGGTGTCCAGCCTTCTTAGACTTTTTTTTTCATGTTTAATTTATAAAAAGTTCAGAAATGGGGCTGTGCCTGTGGCTCAGTGGGCAGGGCGCCGGCCCCATATACCGAGGGTGGTGGGTTCAAACCCTGCCCTGGCCAAACTGCAACAACAAAAAAGTAGCTGAGCATTGTGGCGGGTGCCAGTAGTCAGGAGGCTGAGAAGGGAATCTCCTAAGCCCAGGGAATCTCGTAAGCCCAGGAGTTGGAGGTTGCTGTGAGCTGTGTGATGCCATGGCACTCTACTGAGAGCGATAAAGTGAGTCTCTACAAAAAAAAAAAAAAAAAAATTCAGAAATGAATTGTTTTTTCTTTTACTCAAATTAGAAATGGATGACAAAATAGAAAAAAAAAATTTAAATTCATAGTGAGTGTTTAACTTTTCAAAGTAGAAATTGGCATGACTTATTGGTTATTATATATGAACATTTAAAATAGTTTATTTTGAAATGCAGTTTAAAAAAAATAGGATCAAGAAATTATTAGTTCACTTGCTGAGTGTCTATTTTTATTTTTTAGAAACAGAGTCTCACTTTGTCACCCTTCGTAGAGTGCCATGGCCTCACAGCTCACAGCAACCTCCCACTCCTGGGCTTAGGCGGTGTAACTGGGACTACAGGCGCCCACCACAACGCCCAGCTATTTTTTTGTTGCAGTTCGGCCGCAGCCAGGTTTGAACCTGCCACCCTCGGTATATGGGGCTGGCACCCTGAGTGTCTGTTTTTTAAAAAGTCACCCATTCAACATCTAAACTCAGAAAGGTTTAGGCTTTAGCAGTGTTTTAGCAGGAACAACTTTAACAGGTGTTATTTTAGCTACAGAAGTAGTTAGAAACTTAAGTTATGATTTAAATCACATTCCTTTATTCATTCTTTTTCTGTGATTAATTTTGTGTTATACTGTTTATCCGTTATGCAAAATAGGACCTTACCTTTCCAAATTAGAAATTTAGTGAAAATTTCCTTTTTTTTTCTGTGAAATGGCAAATGCTTGTTAACTTTTGAGGGAAATTTTCCACTTCTGATTATGTATGGTCTTTTGGGAGGGTCCTCTTTCTGGTTGGAGGCTGTTGTCCTTGAGCCTTTCTGTGAGTGGTTTTCATTTTATTTTATTTTTTGGAGTCAGAATCTTAATCTGGTACCCTGAGTAGAGTGCCGTGTCAACATAGCTCACAGCAACCTCAAACTCTTGGGTTGAAGTGATCTCGTGCCTCAGTTTTTCTACTTTTAGTAGAGCCGGGGTCTTGCTCTTGCTTAGCTGAGCTCAGGTCATCCATCTGCCTGGGCTCCCAGAGTGGGATTACAGGAGTGAGCCACCATGCCAGGCCTGTGAGTTGTTTTTGGATAGTGATCAGTGTGTTCATTGCCTAGTTTTGGGGGGTAGCCGGGAGAGGCAGGGGTGCTGGGGAAATGTTGGAGGTTGGAGCCCCCCCACCGGCCGTCAGCTAAGCTGTCTAATGCTGTGCAGTTTCCTGTGTCCTTCTGTTTATGAATTTACCTGAGTTTATCCACCAGCACTGACTAGTTACTCAGGAATTGGACTTCTGGAATTCAAAATGTTGTTATTGTTATCTCTTTTATATTTGATTAGTTTTTTCTTAACTCTAGAAAAGAGAAACCCAGCAAAAGCGCACCTACTTGGAGGTTTCCCTTCCAGACTCACAACAGCTTTGCAGTAAGGCAGAAAGCTGTACTCAGGTGCCAGCGTGCCACGGCCTACAAAGCACCCCCTGCAAACTCAGGTACCTTTAGGCTGTGCAGCCCTGCATGAATCTGGGAACAATTTGGTTGGGCCTTGGATCTAGTTCCCTTCGTTACAGCTTACCCAGACTGGGGGATTTGACTCTTCTGGGCTGGCTCAGTGTTTGGCAGAAGCCTAAGGGGGGTTTCCTGGAGTTGCCCCAGAGGCGGAGGAGCAGGGCCAAGCGTATGGCAGGGTGTGTCTACTTTGTCAGGGACCTCTGTGGGCTGAACTTCCCAAGGAATAGAGCCACGGGCTGCTGGCTGTGTCAGAGGCAGAGGGCTCTAACTGCTTCGGGATATTTTCCACTTCCTGCTGGGTCATGGCCCAACTCTGGAAATGGCTTTTTGTCAACTTGGATCTAGTGGCTTTTTGGGAGTGGAGGGCTTAGAGTAAGGCACCAAGGTTGTGACTTGCTCGACAGGTTAGTTCAGTGGTATTTGGTAAATGCAGACGTGGTTAAAGCGGGCAGCTCTTGCCACACACAGCTAATACTAGACAGAGCAGAGTGAAGGACACAAAGCGACAGCCAGCAGTGAGGCTTCTGAGTGCATTTGCTTTCCTTCTGGGACGTGGTCCTGCGTCACAGCATTACCGTGTGAGCTGGAGCTAACGGGGTCCCTGCCTCAATTACTGTAGTCACTGGTCAGTTCCTTCGAGGGGGAATCTGCCACCTCCATAAGCCTGGACCCCAAGACTTTGGGGGTGCTGTGAGCTGTGACACCACAGCATTCTACTCAGGGCGAGGAAGTGAGACTCTGTCTTAAAAACAAAGAGGTAGGGTTGGAGTAGTACCTTATGTGATAGAATTGCCGTGCGCCTTGAATGAATGGCTCAGCAGAGTGACAGCAACACAGTGAGTGCTCAGTGCATGTCACCTGTTATTCCAATTATATCATCATCATCTTTAGCAGTAGTAGTAATAACAGTAAAAAAAAATATGATCTTGAACCATGTAACATTTTTAACCATCCAAAAATTATGTACACTACACAGTACTTACAAGCTGAAGGTGCATGCTAGTATAATTTTAGGAGAGTTCTTAGGAAGTTAAGTGTAAAAGGGTTTCTACATTAACTTAATAAGAATAAAGGCCAGGCACAGTGGCTCACACCTGTAATCCTAGCACTCTGGGAGGCTGAGGCATGTGAATTGCCTGAGCTCAGGAGTTCAAGACCAGCCTAAGCAAAAGTGAGAGCCCTGTCTCTAAAAAATATAGCTGGGCATTGAGGCGGATGCCTGTTGGCTCAGCTACTTGGGAGGCAAGAGAATCGCTTGAGCCCAAGAGTTTGAGGTTGCTGTGAGCTGTGACACCACGGCACTCTACCAAGGGCAACGTAGTGAGAATCCATCTCAAAAAAAAAAGTAATAAGATGGCGGCGCCTGTGGCTCAGCGAGTAGGGCGCCGGCCCCATATGCCGAAGGTGGAGGGTTCAAACCCAGCCTCGGCTGAACTGCAAAACAGAAAAATAGCCGGGCATTGTGGTGGGCGCCTGTAGTCCCAGCTACTCGGGAGGCTGAGACAGAGAATCTCCTAAGCCCAGGAGTTGGAGGTTGCTGTGAGCTGTGTGATGCCACGGCACACTACCGAGGGTGGTAAAGTGAGACTCTGTCTCTACAAAAAAAAAAAAAAAGTAATAAGAATATAATAATTTGAGCAGGTCATTCTATACCACTTGATTAGAATTCCAGTGTAATTTTGGGCATTTTGCAGGTACACAGCCTCTTGTGCAGGAGCCATTTAGACCGGACTCACGGCTCACAGCAGGCGTGCTGCTCTGCGGACGGCGCTGCTCCTCACTGTGCACCGCACAGTAGGCCCCTGCTCCATGGGGTCCACCCCAGGGATTCAACCTCCCCACATCAAATTTATTTAAAAAGAAAACGTGGGTGATTGTGTCTGTATTGAGCACATGCAGACTTTTTTGTTGTCATTATTCCCTAAATAATTCAGTATAATACAAAGCATTTACATTAGGTATTATGAGTAATCTAGAGATGATTTAAATTATCTGAGAGGGTATGTACAATTATATGCAAATACTAAACCATTTTTTATCAAAGAGACTTGAGTATCCGAGGGGGTTCCTGGAACCAACCTCCTCCCGCCCTGTGGATACTGAGGGACGCCTATACGTGGCATTTTTTAGAGTTGTAGCTTGATTTAAGGATTGCCAAGAGTTGGCAAATAGGTTTTGTTCCAAATGAGAGCTCTGGGTGATGGACAGTGGCTGCCTGGAGAGCTGGGAGAGGGGGATTTGGAGCCCCTTTGGGACAGCAGGAAAACAGCAGGATTGGTGGCGGCTACTCTGGCTTTGGGGGCAGGGGTGGTCAGGGCTTGTGCCAGATCCCAGCCACCGCTGTCTTAGACTTTGCACGTGTAGACTTTGTCTTTCAGACTGAGGTGCCCGAACAGAGAATATTTTGAGTCTGAGTAGCAGGGAAGAGGAGTGTGAGACACCCAGGTGGACAGGTGGAAGTGCCCTCTGCACACATCCTGCCTTTCTGTCCCTGCACATTTGTTGTTGTTGGTGGCAGTGGCAAAGACGGTCCAGGATTCTCTGTCTCATGTAGCCAACGGGCACCTCCCAGCATCCTGATGCCGAGCCTGAGCACTGGATTTTGAGTCATATGAAATAGCCTGGGCACTTTCAGATCTGGCAGATGGCAGGTGAATGGTGGCAAAGAGCTCAGGGTTTTTGTGGGGAAACGTGGTGGAGACAGGAGAAGGAGAAAGACCCCTGGGCCAGGCAGACTCCCTGCGCCGAGCCGTGGAGTGCTGAAAGGGACGGTGGATAGCGGGCGGATAGCGACCCATGGACTGCGAGGACTTCCCTGCGCCCAGCAGAGTGGCCAGATTTTCCTGTAGGTTATTTTGTCCTGACAGTCCCCACCACACTGATTTATTTGGAGGCACGAGGTGGTTAGGTGCCAAGCCTTGGGTTATTCAGCTCAGTGGTAGAAAGTACAGGTGAACCTTCTCTTTCGATTTCGTTTCTGGTTCTTTTTTTCATCACTCCACATTGGCTACCGGGGGAGCCCCAAACAGAGCCTGCTGAGCAGAGGCTGTTGTGCTGATGCAGAAGGCCGGCCTGAGTGGTGGTGTGTGAGCTGAAAAGCTAAAGGAGGGGGCGGCGGCGGAGCAGTTCCAGGCCTCCACTCAGCGGTTTAGCTGGGAACTGTCGGCACAGGGTCCTTAGGACAGGTCAAAGCAGTGGCTATGCTTGGCTGGAGACTGGAAAAATCTAAAACAGTACAATTTGTCAGGGAAAGCTGATGTTTCCTAATGACAGTAAGGAGCACCAGTCCCACCTTCTTCAGAAAGTCCTAGGGGGCGGGCTGCGTGTGTTATCCTCATTCCTTAAAGGAGCTCTGGATAGTGGCCATTGGCAGGCTCCTTCCCTGCTGTCAGAGTAAGAAAGTCACATTTTTCCTTTTTTTTGAGCCAGAATCTTACTCTGTTGCCTTGGGAAGAGTACGGTGGTGTCACAGCTCACAGCAACCTCAAATTCTTGGGCTCGAGCAGTTTCCAAGCCCTCAGCCTCCCAAGTAGCTGGGACTAGAGGAACCCGCCCCTGTGCCAGGCTAGTTTTTCTATTTTTAGTAGAGACAGGGTCTCACTCTTGCTCAGGCTGGTCTCAAAGTTCTGACTGAGCTCAAGCAATCCACCTGCCTCGGCCTCCAGAGTGTTGGGATTACAGGTGTGAGCCACACACCTGGCCTGAGAAACCCAACAGAGCCCAGAAGGTCCAGGCAGTCCTATCTGTGCGCCCTGGTCCTGCAGGCTGTCCCAGAGGAAGGCCTCAGAGGTTAGAAGCAGTCTGAGTAGGCGGTGCTCTGAAGGGGCTGTCGGAGGGGAACTAGATGTGCCTGGTGCCTGCAATGGGATTACCCCTCGGTGTGTGCCAAAGGTGAGTGGAGCTGACTGGATGTGCGCCCCGGGCAAGCAGGGAAACGGGCGGGAACCCAGCAGTGCAGGCACTGGGTAATGCGGGCTGGCTGCCTGGAGCCCAGAGGTGGGGTCAGAGGCAGAGACATTTAAATATTGGGGCCTTTTGAGCTCCACTGGGACAGACGTCAGTGGAGGAGGTGTGCGCCCTCGTCCTTCCTGTCTTGGACCCTGGGTCCCGGGAGCAGTGTTCCCTTTGGGCTGATTAATCCCTGTTCCCTGTTCTCTGCACAAAAGTGTCCTTGTGGGTGGAAGTTTACTCAGAAACTGCAGCCCACTGTGGGAGTTAACACGAGAGAGGGGTACCAGGTGGGAAGCCAGGGTCGGGGCTGTTTGGTGGTCAGAGGGGAGGGAATTGAGGGCCTGGTGGAGTGTGGACACCCCTCAGGTATAAAGGGAAAGATGCAGTCACCATGCCTGGGGAGGCCAGAGGGAAGACGGGCACTCAGGATGGAGCAGCTGGTCAGGAAGCCCCTTCACAGGCTTCAGACGTCCCGGTGAATCGCTCCGAGATCCTGGTGCGTTGTTCTTGGCAGTGACCTCTCTTAAGGTCAGATTCTCCAAGGGTCATTTACTAAGAGCCTCATGAGCCCAGGAGAGAGAAGTCATCTGTGTGATTTAAGAGAAGAGGGAAGTGTAGAGAGTGCAGACTGTGGGTACAGAAAGTCTAGTTTAGTCTGAATTGTGGATCTGGCGTTAGGGTGCATGGTGGCTTCCAAGTCTTTTAACTTCTCCTGATCTCAGAATCCCCATTTGAAAAGTTGTTGAAACTTAATGAAATTGTAGCCATTAGCATTAATTGTCTTTTAAAATACTCTGGGTTTCTTTTTTTTTGTGACTTGTCAACTTTAAATGAGCTATTAATGTCCAGTTAAGGAGAAAGATTGTTTCGATAATCAGATAGCAGGACCTGAGTTAGGAAGACCCAGAACTGTCATTGTTTATTAGGGTGGTGGACGCTGGGCATCACAGTCTGGCTGCAGAGTCTGAAGCCTCAATTTAGGGTTAACATAGTGCTTTAAAAATGGTGAGCAAAGATTTTAGCTCCTGGTGTCTCCCTCCCATTCCCACCACTTTCCCAGCGCTGAGCTGTTTGTCACCGAGCTTAGGCTGTTCTTTCCCTTATATAATAGAAAATGTTTCATGGCGTCTGTCTCTTATAAGTGGGAAACGACGAGATTTTATCTAGAGGGGTGTAGATGCTTCATGAAGAACTGCAGACAGCAAAAGTTGTGCGCATGTGTGTGTGTGAGGAAGGACATAGTGTCCTGAATGGCCAGTTGGCTTCGTTTCTTTATGTTAGGAACTGCCCCACTCCAGTGAGCGTTTGAGCATTTGACTCTTAGTGGGGACTGACCACCCAGCGTGAGGGTAACATGTGCCCTCCGTTTGCTGTGTCCCTGGTGCTCTAGCCCCCTAGTCACCAGGTAGTTTTGGCAACCTCAGAACCGCTACTCTAAGGTCATAACTCTAGGGCAGACCTGCCTGGAAACACTTTTTTAAAGTAGTGGATTGTGCCCTCTGCCAGGGTTTTTCATCTGGTGGCGTCTTGTGGAGCGAGGACGCTGAGGGGCGAGTTGGAGACGTGGACTGCAGTTGTGCTGATGCCGTTGAATCAGCTTCGGGTCTGGACGAGACCCTTCGCTTCTCTGGGCTCCTTAAGGCTTTTCATCATGTTGTTATTGTCTTCTAGTTGACACGTCCTATAAAATTCACTTCAAAAAATTGTAAGTTCCAGTGGTTTTTCAGATGTTTTTTTGTTGTGCACCTGATTCCAGAATGTTTTATCATCCCAGGAAAGAAACCCCATTCTTGTGTCTTAAAGCCATTCTTCATTTCTTCCTTCCACTAGTCCCTGGCAACCCAGTCATCTGCTTTCTGTCTTTGAATTTTCCTGTTCTGGACATTTCAGGAGTCACGTGAGACCTTTCACGTCCTTCTTTCACATGGCGTAGTGTTTGAAAGGTTCACCCAGTTGTAGGTGGACCAGCGCTTCATTTCTTTGTATGGCTGAATAATACTCTGTTGTATAAATATGCCGTATTTTATTTGTCCGTACATCAGTTGATGGATATTCTGGTTGTTTCCGCTTTGGGGCTGTTACGATTAATGCTGCTCTGAACATTGGTGTATACGCTTTTGTGTTAACATAAGTTTTCATTTCTCTTAGGTATATACCTCGGAGTGGAATTGGTGGTTCATCTGGTAACTCTGTATTTTATGTTTTTGAGGAACTGCCCAGCGGTTTTCTAAATTGGCCATTCCATCTTACATTCCTGTTGGCAAGGCATGAAGGTTCCAGTTTCTCCTCGTCCTTGCCAGCACTTGAAATTGTCTTTTTGATTATAGCAGGTAATGGTATCTCAGTATGGTTTTGCCTTGCATCTCCCTAATGACTAATCACGTTGATAATTGTTTTTTAAAAATTGGTTTTATTATTTTTTTTTAAACATTTCTTCTGAGTTTTAAATTTTTTCTTGTCTTCCACGTACAGACCAATATGAATAACACAGGATGGGGTCTTTAGGTGATACTTATTTTGGAAAGTAATCGAGCTAATCAGTTCCTGCGCATTTATGGTCACCTTCCCTTGCCCAGCGTCCAGCTGTGTGCAGGACATAGAGAGAGCATATGGCATGATCCTTCCCCTCAGGTAACTTAGACTCTGTCTGGGGAGAAAAGACGAGCTCGGAAAACAAGAGGAGAACACAGGGTCCCACGGACCTTAATCCTCTGCTCTCATCCTCTAGGTAAGTGGTAAAGGCAGGTGTATTCACGTGGGCGAGGGCAAGGGCAAGGGCAGACCTGTTCAGAGCTAGAGAAAAACACCAGAGAGCTGAATGTGACTTTGGGGAATGAGTTGGGAAGGTGGCTGTTTATAAGATTCTAGAAAATTTCTCTTAAATAAAAGGCTCCAGTGGAAAATCAAGGCTCTCCCCAGCCCCCGAAATACTTTGTATGTGCTTGTGAATTGGAGCAGATGTTGCCTTCTCTGTCCTTTTTTTTATCAAAGAAATGAATCTGATTTGTAGGTCCCGGAGCTGCCCTTTGTTTTAGGCTTGAGAACCAAGTTTTTCTGTGTGTGAGGGAGTGTGTGACTGCATGTGAGTGTGAGTGAGTGTGAGTGTGAGAGTGAGTGTGTGAGTGTGTGTGCGAATGAGAGTGTGTGTGAGTGTGTGAGTGTGTGTGAATGTGTGTGTTTGAGTGTGAGAGTGTGTGTGAGTATGTGAGTGTGAGTGAGTGTGTGTGTGTGTTTCCTGTAGTGTGAGAGCAGGATGAGTGCGTGCTCTGTGCTCACTCCCCATGGACGCGTGTTAATGGTGAGCTTGGGTCTGAGAGATGATTAACAGGGATAAGATGATTAATAATTCACCTTTTCGATTTCTTTTCCATTAATGGAGAAAAAGAAATTCTCATCATCCTGTTAACAAGATTAAGTTTGGTGTGTGCTGGGTTCAGAGAGGGAGGGAACCTGCCTGCCCCTCAGAGCCTGCAGCTTCCAGGCCGGGCTTTTTGGCCCCCTGTGATCTGATTCTGGCCGACTTTGGCAGCATTTTCTCTATTTTTTTTCCTTCTCTCTTTCTCTCTCTCTCTACACACACACACATGCACACCAGACCCTTCTTTTCTTTACAATTCCTAGGCCTTTCTCATGCTATTTTCTCTGCCTTGATTGTGCTCACCCTGCCTTCTGACTGGTTGGAGGCCCCTCTTTCCTTCAAAGCCCAGTGCCAGGCTCTTCCTCATGAAGCAGCCCCCACGCTCCCCTCCTTCCCGTCCACACTGGGGGGACTTCGCGTTCACACCCTCCTTGGTGCAGCCCATGGAACTGCTGCCCTCCAGCCCCAACACAGGCCACCTTGTTTCTTTGAGTTCTAAGTTCTGTTTATCTTTGTGTCCCCACATTTCCTTCTGGAGGACTTGGCAGGTAGAATTTTACTGAATGATTGCAGAAGAAATGCTGTTTCTGTAGCGTCCACATCACAGATAAAGCTAACCGAGCGTTTATGACCACGCAGAAGAGGGGCATGAAGGGGCATAAAGGCCGTGGGGGCACGATTTATGTTACTGCTGCTTAAATAAGTGGTGTGAAGAATCTGTGTCATTCAAGATAATTTGGTTACAGTATTAATTCTTTTTATGGATCAGAATTCTAGAACCTCCTTGTGGAATGAAGCAGGAGACCAGGGAGGCAGCAAGGGGCTGCTGAGAGGCAGTTTTCTGTTGACAGCGCTTTCCTGAGGGGCGGGCCCTTCCTGTGGGGCGGGGACTTTCTGTAGGGTGGGGCCTTCCTGAGGGGCGGGGCCTTCCCGAGGGGCGGGGCCTTCCTGAGGGGTGGGGCCTTTCTGTAGGGTGGGGCCTTCCTGCAGGACCCCATCCCCCAGAGGACTGTTAGTGAGGGAGGTGAAGTCTGCGGACCCCCAGTGAGGGAGACACAAGGAGAAGCGCTGAGCGGAGACGGTGGCCTTCTGAAAGCACAAGGGAAGAGTTCCAGAAGCAGAGTTTGGGGCTCTGTTTGGTATTGGGGGTGGGGGGGGCAACATGTAGACAGACTCTGAGAAAGTCAGGGCACCGTGCTGGATGCAGAACTGGGTCGTTAGGAAAGTTCTTAGCTCACAACAGATTAAGTCGGGTTTGACACATTTGGGGTAGATGTCCTCTGCTTAGCAGCGTGGGAGGGTACGTGCTGCATTTCAGGAAGGTTTCTAAACTAAAAATACTGTCGTTTAAAGTATGACAATATATTTATGTTTGAAAGGTGAGCTTTCCATTTCTAGGGAAAAGTAGGCCATCAGCTCCTACCTCTGCCCTCACGTTGCACCTCTGGCTTTGCCTCCCATCGTCCCTTTCTACCTTCTGTCTTGATACCTGCAGACTTTCTCTCCTCACACAGGGAGCTCTTCTTTCTGTGTCTCCTTTTTATGCTTCTGATGCTGTGCTTTTGTTCTTGGGTCACACATCACTGTAGGTTTTCATGCCTCCCCTGCACCTTCTCCACAGAGGACCTGGCTTATTGTGCCTGTTTAATGTTTCGGTTACTCGTTGCAAGCCCTGTCCCCCACCCTCCCATCCCATCAGACTAGCTCTGCCTCAGTTGAAGGCTTTGTTTGTCATCTGTGTTCTCTTAGTTCCCAGGACAGCATTCTAAAGGTCTCTAGACACCTGCTGAGTAAACCTCCTTGGCCTCTTCAAGAGATTTTGGTTTTTCTTCATGCCAGGTCTTAGATATGCCTGGGCACTCTCTCTCTCTTTTGTGCATTCTCCTTAATTAATTTCTCTGCTTTTTCTTTTGTGTCAAGGTGGAATGGAGAATTATATGGCTGAACATAATAGAAAAATTTGAGAGGGAGAGATCAGGATTTGGAGACATTGTTCAAGTTGGACATTATTGTCCTACAAGCAGGAGTTGTGGTCATTGGGGGAACAGCCAGTGCCTGTGGTGATTGAGAGGATGTGGAAGCTCCCAGTGGCCGTTCTGCAGGATGGAAACGTCCTGCAGTGTCCAGCTGGATGTGGACAGTGAGGTTTGCAGCTGACCAGGCACATTAGGGGGCTCAGTAGCCCAAGAGGGAGGGAAAAGCTGATGACATGGCTGACCCAGGTCAGAAGGCGTCTCCACGCAGTGTGGGTGGGGCGTCCAGACTTGCTCCTGGGTGTATCAGTTTATGCCTACTATGGAAACTAAAGCATTTATGTTCTATAATTATACATCATATAAAATGTAATTACGAAAATGATTGCCATCTCCTATTTCTAGATGTAAACAGAAGCAGTTTTTAGATCATCTCTTAGGGTCCGTTTCCTCACAGTTGAGGACTAACTAATAGAGTGAAAGCAACGTATCCCCAAACACACTGCCTTGCACGGCAGCATCTCTGGACATTGATGAAATCGTGACCTTTGGCTGAAGTCCTGTGATTTTTGTCTATGGAAAGTCCTATCCTCAGCAGAATTTCCTTCTTACTGCAGAGGATTTTGACTGTTACAGCAAGTTTTGCTGGAGCAGCTCTTCTACAAACTATCCTCTAATTAACAGGAAGCTCGTGTCTGAAGAGTTATGTATAATTTTCAGAGAGAATCTCGTAAAAGAGTGGCATCGCAAATTCATATTTTATGCTTGGCTGACTTTTTCCTTTAGGAAATAAACATGTAATTGTGCCAGGAAATGTAAAAAAAAACAGTAAAATCCAACCACCCACATCTCTCATTCCATATCTTGGGTAAATGTTTTATTATGGCTTTACATCACTACTTACAGGTTGTTTAAAAATTGCAGAGCAGACTATAAATAGTTTCATACACACGTTGATGGAGGGCCTAGGTAGAGCCACTTGCCTTTCTTCAGATGCAGGGGCGAGGAGGGAGGCAGCCGTGGGGATGGGACAGCAGCCCTCCCAAGCCACCTGCCGAACGCCCTGGGGCATGGGGATAGGAGGTGGAGTTCATGGTCAAGTTGAAGGAAGAGGCACAGATAAAAAAATGCCGCTGTTGGGCAGTGCCTGTGCCTCATCAAGTAGGTCGCAGGCCCCATGTGCCAAAGGTGGCAGGTTCAAACCCAACCTCGGCCGAACTGCAAAAAACATTAAAATAGCCGGACATTGTGGCGGGCGCCTGTAGTCCCAGCTACTCGGGAGGCTGAAGCAAGAGACCCGCCTAAGCCCAGGAGCTGGAGGTTGCTATGAGCTGTGTGATGCCACGGTGCTCTACTGAGGGTGATAAAGGAAGAATCTGTCTCTACAAAAAAAAAAAAAAAAAAAGGCAGCTGTTGGGGTGGTGTCTGTGGCTTAAACGAGTAAGGTGCTGGCCCCATATGCCAGAGGTGGCGGGTTCAAACCCAGCCCCTGCCAAAAGAAAACAACTGCCAAAAATAAAAAAATGCAGCTGTTACCAAGCAGTGCCAGGCTGTATGTCACTAAATGTTAGGTTGGTGGTGACCAGGGGTATGGTGGGGTTTGGTAAAGGTGATGACCCTGTAGGGCAGTCGTTAAAGGAAGTCAGGGATTCTCACCTGCTATACTGTTGACATTTTGGGCTAGACAGAGTCTCACTTTGTCGCCCTGAGTTGAGTGCTGTGGTTTCGTAACTCACAGCAACCTCAAACTCTTAGGCTCAAGAGATCCTCTTGCATCAGCTTCCTGAGTAGGTGGGACTACAGGTGCCCACCACAATGCCCAGCTAATTTTTCTGTAATAGAGACAGGGTCTCACTCCAACTCCTGAGCTCACGCAATCCACCAATCTCAGACTCCCGGAGTGCAGGGTTTACAGGCGTGAGCCACTGAGCTCAGCCAATTCTTTATTTGGAGTTGGAGGGGCTGTCTGGTACATCCTAAAATGTTTTAGTGGCATTCTTGGCCTCTGCCCACTAGGTACCAGTAGTTTCCACCCTACCCACCCAGTTGTGACAAACAGAAATGTCTTCAAACATGACAAATGCCCCTTGGGGAGCAGAATCACCCTTGCGTGGATTTGGGGCTGAACTGTGAACAATGAGCAGAACTTGCCCAGGAAGTTTAGGCAGTGTGGGTTTTAGCTGAGAAGCACCATTGAAGTGAAGACCCAGGAGCAGCAGGGCCACCTCAGGTGTGGCTCTGGGACTGTACTGTGTTACCTGTATAAGTGCTACAGTGAGGATGATCACTTAGAAACTTTTATAGCAACTTTACCAAGTAATTTTATAGTTTATCAACTGCAATAATGAAAACTTCAGGCTTCTTGTTTTATAAAAGTATCAGTCTGTGACAGATTGGACCATCAAAACAGCGGGAACAGCAGCAACCTTGTCGTTGGCCAATGAGACTTCGTGAGGGGAAACTGGATTTCAGGTGTACGGTAGGAACTAAGGTGATGTAGCTTACCTTAGTTGGTCCAGGTGGAGCGTGGAGTCAGAGTGTCTCTGAGCTCTCCAGGTGCCTGGCGCCCAGTTAACACGTTCAGGATGAGCACATAGCCAGAAAACCTGCAGAGAGAGAGGACATAGGAATGAGGAGTGGGGAGCCAGTGGGTGTTTTGGGTTGGGGGTGACTCTGAAAAGCATACATTGTGCCATTTTAGTCTGTCTTGGTGGTTTTAAACTTTCAGTCATCTGATTATCCCCATTTAGAAAATTTTCTGGCTTGGTGCTCGTAGTACAGTGGTTAGGGCACCTGCCACATGCACTGGGGCTGGTGGGTTTGAACCCGGCCCAGGCCTGCTAAACAACAATGACAACAATAACAAAAAAATAGCCAGGTGTTGTGGTGGGCACCTGTACTCCCAGCTACTTGGGAGTCTGAGACAAGAGAATTGCTTGAGCCCGAGAGTTTGAAGTTGCTATGAGCTGTGACGCCACAGCTCTCTGCCAAGGGCAATATAGACTCTGTCTCAAAAAAAAAGAAAATTTTTTTTTTTTTTAGAGACAGAGTCTCACTTTGTCACCCTTGGTAGAGTGCCATGACTTCACAGCAACCTCCAGCTCCAGGGCTTAGGCTATTCTCTTGCCTCAGCCTCCCGAGTAGCTGGGACTACAGGTACCTGCCAGAACGCCCAGCTATTTTTTTTGTTGCAGTTTGGCTGGGGCCGGGTTTGAACCCGCCACCCTTGGTATATGGGGCCGGTACCCTACCCACTGAGCCCCAGGCGCTGCCCCAAAAAGAAAATTTTCTAATTGCTTACCCTTAGTCCATAATTTTGAATTGATAATTGCCCATATGAGGCTATAATTCGTACATCTTAGGCCTTATATGTTAAATTATGTGTGTCCTTGCCTTGGGGTTTGTAAACACTGTTTAATATCTTTGGCACAAAGTAACTTTTGTGGTTATTTGGCAATGCTTAGCAGCTGTCCCTTAAAGAAATAAAGGAAAGTGCCCTTTTGCTTTATCCTCTGTGTCCTTGGCAGTTTTTATAGCAGAGTTGGTGGGGGTGTGCTTGAGTTCCATTTCCTCCAGGGGTGAGCGGTGGAGTAGGCTGTGAAGGCTGCTGCCTCATCTGTGGCCCTGGAATCTTCAGGGAGCTAGAGTTTGCTGAGACTGCACCTGTCACTTCTATTTCTTTGAACGTACTAAATTTATTTGTTATGTTCTGTCTGATTATTTCAATCTAAAGTGAGTGTTTATGGGTTTTTTTCTTTCTACTGTTTTTTGCAACTCTGGCTCATGGTGCCTTGTTTCCTGGAATGCTGAATTTGTGAATAGGAACTGCTTCCTTGCTGATACCGCAAAACCAGCTGCTTGAAATAACACATAGAGCCTTGGGCTTTGTGTCTTCATTTTGGACGACATTTGTGAGTTGGGAATTCTTGGTTGCCTGACTCTGAGATTTGAATCATTTGGCAGAATGGGGAAGGGCACGGAGGGCTGCTGTTTCAGGAAGGCTGGGTCCCAGTTCTGGGGAGTTACTTACATAAGCTCCCTGTGTCTCAGCAGGGTGATATGTCAGTGAGTAACTGAGGGACAGACAGCTGATTTCAGGATCAAGGTCTAGACACGGGCAATTTAATGTTTGTGTTTCTGCAATGCCGTTATCTGCTGAGGTAGAAGCAAGCCACCTTCAAGTCAGACAGGTATAGTGTATGTTCCCTGCTCTCCAAAATTAAATTTCGTGAGTAGACAAGACTCAGGAGCTCTCAGATCGCAGCAGAATCAATACAGGCAGCACGTTCTCTGGTGGTTCAGAGGAAGTAAGTGCAGAATACTCTGGGGAAGAAGCAGCTCTCAGTTGGGCCTTGCTACATGGGTAGGACTTAAATATCAAGAAGGCAGGAGAGGGCGGCTCCTGTGGCTCAGTGGGTAGGGCGCCGGCCCCATATACCAAGGGTGGTGGGTTCAAACCCGGCCCCAGCCGAACTGCAACAATAACAAAAAATAGCCAGGCATTGTGGCGGTGGCTTCTAGTCCCAGTTACTCGGGAGGCTGAGACAAGAGAATCGCCTAAGCCCAGTAGCTGGAGGTAGCTGTGAGCTGTGAAGCCATGGCATCTACTGAGGGCGATAAAGTGAGACTCTGTCTCTAAAAAAAAAAAAAAAAGAAGGCAGGAGAGCATTCAGGAGAAGGGAAACAGAGAAAATCAAAGAAGAATCAACCAGGTCACTCACTCCAGGGAGCCAGTGTAGGGAAGGGAGCTGGGAAAGGCGTCTGGGACCCGTTGTGACCATTCTCAAGTGCTAGGCTCAGAGTGATGACTCTGTTGGCAGTCAGAGGAGGTCCTGGAACGTTCCAGGCCAGGCCAGCGATATGGAAATGCAGTTTCAAGATGCTAATGGGCAAAGAGTAGCCAGGAGTGGTACCATTACTGTTCCTCTCAGGAGAGGGTCGCATACCCAAAAGGACAGTTGAGTGGACATGAAACCAGCAAGATGTGTGAGCACCCCCGGAGAGCAGCAGGAGGTTTTGGGGCTGGGGGTGTCCTGGCTGTTGGCCAGGGTGACGGGTGACTGGGCCGTGTGCACCCTACTGTGTGGCCAGCTCAAGCTCCTTCACTTGGTGGTGGTTTCAGCAGCAAGAGGACAAGGCCTGAATACTTTTCACGACTCTGGTCCATCAGACTTGCTAACACCCCACCCGATTCAAGGGATGGAGGTGGAAACAGCTGCCCCTCACGGTGTCAGGCTGTGGGTGCACAGGGGACAGTTGGTGGAGTGTTACAACTTACCACAGTGTGTGAAAGAGGCAACTTTTCCCACTATTCTTCCAGATCTTTAAAAAACACTCCAAACCACTTGCCACTTATTTTTGAACATAGCTGATATGAACTACTGGGCTTAAAAGTCTCTTTTGTTTATTTTTATTTGTAAAATACGATTGTATTTGGTGCAGTTCTGAGAAGGGAAGGTGAGACTGTTTGGCGTGGTGTGATCGCACAGTGATTTGCTTTTACTAAAGTCAAGCAGCGTCCCCGTCCCTTCCAGTCTGCAAATGGATGGAATGTGTGTGGGGCTGTGTTGGACAATTTGTCCATTGTGGCACTGGGCTGAGATCTTTGTTCTGGGTTGGTTTTTGCATGTTCTGTTTTAGCCCCTGTTCTGTGTGTCCTTTTCTTCTGGCTCTGTACTTTATGGCGAGTAGAGGCAGTGAACCCCCTCACTGGGCCTGCTGTGCTTGCTCCAGCTCAATCACTATCTCGTGGGTCCCCTAAGCCAGAGGTCAGCTAGACGCACAAAGTGACTTTGCGCTCTGTCCTATTTCTCTTCTTGGTTAGATTGTTATTGTATTCTCTCTGCAAGCTTCAAGAGGCTCCATAGATGCTTTGGTAGACATATCGGAGAACTTGGTGTACATTTGGACAAGGAGGAAGGGGCAGGTGGTATTGGAGGTGAGGGTCGTACCTGCTTGAGGACTGTGGTGTTGAGATCCAGACCTTTTTACTTTACTCCCTTCCCCCTGCAGACACCTGCTGAGATGCTTCTGCAGCTCGCCAGGGGCCCACCCAAGAACACGGGCCACTCCTGCTCCTATCTGGTTTACATCCCAGCCTGAGGATACACTTTAAGGAGCCTGTTACTTACTTAATTAAAAGTGTAATTACTGTTACGGAGGAGGGATTAAGGACGCAGTGAAAGTGTTTACAAGGGGAAGGCCTCACTTAATGAACCTGGGTGCTTTTGTCAGGGAAGATTTACTTGAGAGGGTGACCTTAAGGCTGAGGCCATGAGAAAGAGCAGGTGAGTCAGCTGGGCACAGGGGCAAGGGCTGCAGAGAGATTGATGCGGGTGGGGGGGGGGGGATGGCAGAGCTGAGCAGAGGGAGGGGGACCTGTGAGGGTCAATGCGGAGATGCAGGGTCAGGGCAGAGCTGTGGTCCTTTCAGCAAGATCAGTACATCACCTGGGAGCTGTTAGAAATGCAAATGCTGGGTTTTTAAAAGATGGCTTTATTGAGGTACGATTAACACTCTGTACAATTCATCCTGTTAAACTGTACAGCTCAGTGGCTTTTAGGACACTTGCAGAACCATTATGCAATCTGAGAACATTTCTGTTACCCACAAAGTAATCCTGCAAGATTTGGTCGTCAGCCCCAGGCAGCCACTAACCTGCCTCCTGTTTGCAGACGCCCCTGCTCCCCGACAGTGAGGGATGGAATCATAAAGCGTGTGGTCCTTCCTGACCAGGGTACCCGCTCTTTCATCTGTATGACCAAATAATGTTCTATTGTTCAAAGATGCAAAATGCAGACTGTCGAGACCCACCTGATCTTGCTCTGTCAGAGACTCTGGGGTGCTGCCCTTTCCGTAATCTGCATTTTCATAAGCCTTCCAGGTGACCCAGACCCACCCAGCAATGACCCTGCCTGGGCCTGGGGACAGATTTTTACCTTTGTCTGAAGGATGATTGAAAATTACTAAAAGGTTTTTAAACAGAGATGTGAAATCTACCATTTTATTTATTTTTTTAAAAATCATGTTAGCCTTTCTCTGAAAAGTGGTATTGGGGGAATCTCGGTAGAAGACGCAGGAGGCTCTGGGGAGAGATGCTGGTCCCGCTCCCGCTGCTGGCAGGGAAACTAGAGAAATGGGGGTAAAGTTCAGTAGAAACTCAGGAAGCAGAGAAGCCGTGACTCCAGGAGAGTCAAAGATGAAATCCAGGTTTCTAGTTCTTGCAAGTGAATGGGTGGGGTTGCTATCTCCAAGGTCTCCCAGAGGTTCAGTTTTCTGATATGTGGGATAGTCTGAGTCACCCTTTAATCCCTCTAGAACCCACTCTTCCAAGGATCCCCCAGAGAAATTACTGGGTGACATTTGAGCGAATGCTATGCGGAGAATGCCCTTGGGAAGACAATCCCAGCACATCTGGAGCCCTAAGTACAGTCGGCCTCCCTGTCTGTGGGTTCTACACCCTTAAGTTCACCCAAGGGCAGATGAAAAATATTCAAAAAAATAAAAACAAAAAATAGCCAGGTGTGGTGGTATATACCTGTCATCCCAGCTACTAAGGACGCAGGAGGATTACTTGACTTTGGTCTGAGTAACAGCAACATTCTATTCAAAAAAGGTACAAAAAAAGAAAAGAAAAGAAAAAGAAAAACAACAATAACATATAATACAAAATTTTTAAAAACAGTACAGTGTAACAACTGTTTACATAGCGTTTGCATTATAGTGTGTATTATAAGTAATCTGGGTGACTGAAAGTGGAGAATTTGCAATTACTATGCAAGCTCTTTTATCCTCAGACTTTGATAGGGGGAGCTCCTGGAACCAGTTTCCCTTGGATACTGAGGGATGACTTTAACATAAGTATTAATTTGTATGTGCAGTAAAAAAAGATATATATATCTGAGAAGTGGGAAGTGAAGGTGTCACCAGCTTGTGTGGACTTAAAAGTGTGTGCAAGTCTTTCCCAGCAAGGTGACTTTGTGTAATGTAGGGAGAAGAGACAGCAGGTTTTGATGAGCAGAGAGATATTTGAGGTTGCAGCCCATTCTGAAATGCATGAATGTCAGTATTCCAGGGTTTTGGATGAGGAGACTTAAGACTTTGCTATGTTAAGGAACCTGCCTGTAGTGATACAGACCTGTCCCTTTCTTGTTGGTGAGGATTGGGACACAAATCAAAGCCAACCAGCCCATGTGAAGGTCAGGTTGCTGCCCTTGGCGTCATTGTCACCTTATTCAGGCCAACAGAGCCACCTGCTCACAGACTACACGGGGTCCCCACGAATCTCAGTGTCACACTTGGAGTGGCCAGACTTACCTCTCACTCATCAGTCATGCAAAAGTTGTTAAAGTTTTGATAGGTAGGAATCATATTGTCTGCTCCAGTGTCAACTAGTTATTCCATGAAACCAACTGAAAAAGGTTACTTTAAAAAAAATTTTTTAAGCTGTTACTTAAAAACATTTTTTTAAAGATATTACATTTTTTATGTGAAAAAACTCACTAAAATTTCGCATTGGAAAGATTTTCAGGAGATTAGAAAAATCTATGTCTAGGTTTTTGTTGTGACAATTCTATGGATGACAGCCTTTTTTTCAGTAAGAAAAAAAAAACTGTCAGACTTTCATGAATGAGACAGTTATTTAATAAGGTATCAAACTAGGCTGGGCGAGGTGGCTTGCACCTATAATCCCAGCACTCTGGGAGGCCAAGGAGGGTGGAAGGCAAGAGCTCAGGAGTTGGAGACCAGCCTGAGCAAGAGTGAGACCCGCTCTCTAAAACCTAGCTGAGAACAGTGGTGGGCGCCTGTAGTCCCAGCTACTCAGGAGGCTGAGGCAAGAGGATTGCTTGAGCCCAGGAGCTTGAGGCTGTTGTGAGCTATGATGCCACCACACTTTACCGAGGGCTAAAAAGTGAGACTCTGTCTCCAAAAAAAAAGTCTTCTTTACTTTGAAGGGACAAATTAAGAGGGAAGAGGGTAAGTTATGTGTGAAAGTTTGTGTATTTTAATAACTGCTAGGTAGCCCACTACTGATAACCATTTGCTATCATGAAGAAAGCAAATTTGGAACACTTACTTTTTTTCCTTTTTTTTTTTTTTTTGAGACAGAGTCTCACTTTGTCACCCTCAGTAGAGTGCTGTGGCGTCATAACTCACAGCAACCTCAAACTCTTGGGCTTAAGCCTCAGCCCAAGTAGCTGGGACTACTAAAAGAAATCTTTAGGACACACCTAAGTTAAGGCAATGTTTTATCCATCAGCATAAGTACTCAACAGAATTTGTGCAATGAGATAACTATGAAGAGAATAGAAACAAAATATTTGTGATACTGCTGAAACATCCTTCTCTAAAACATGTATGTTATTATGCCAGCTCTATAAAGTATTGCTAAATGTTGAATCCCTGGAAGGTGATATGAAAAATAAAAACCTCAGGCTGATGAGATGATGACTTTTTAAAATAAAAAATTCAATTTGAAAAGCCCCTTTCTGTGTACAATAAAACCTTTATAGATTAAAAATTCAAGTTGACAAGATTATTTTACATTATGAACATGGAAAAAAGAAACCAATGCAAGTTGGTCAAGAAAACAGGACCAAAACTGTTGACTAGTTAAGAAGAAAAGAATGAAGTATAAGGTATGAGTTCAAGCTTGATATTTATTTGTTTAACACAAACGTATGAGTACCACGGACTAAGCTAGGGAGACACGGGTGGAAAACCGTGGCCTGCTCCATCGTTACGATTGTATTTAATTCACAACATACAATAATGGTTCTGTTGCAAATTGCCTTGTGTTTTGTAATCTATGTCTCTGACACTCTGATTCTCTAAAACTCCAGCTTCAATCTCTTGCAAGACAGCCTCTTTAATTATCTTGGCTTGGTAACCTGGTATTTGCTTTCTAGTAAGATAAACTGAAATAGAAGCTGGAGCACGGTACTTTCTGTGTAATCTCATGTTTAGTTAAGTAGCATGAGGATGTTGCCAGTAGCAGGTGGCTGTCTGGGGTTTCATGTACCCTCCTGCTCTGCTCCCCAGCAGTGGAGCGTGTCCGTCTAATTCGAGCTGAACGCAGTGGAGGTGTTGGTCTGGCAAGTCTGGAAGCTGAGTGTGTGCAGGGCCCACCTTGCTGGGGTTCTCGGGGCTGTGTCTGGCGCTGTCACTCAAGGTGGAAAGGCTGCCTGGCACTTTCAGCCCTCACACCTGGGCTCCAGGCCAGACAGAGGAAGGGCGAGGACAAAGGGCCCCATATCTTCACCTGTCTGCTTCAGCAGGAAAGCTGGGGCTCACGCCTCACTGACTGTGCCTGGATCTCATGGCTGTCGGCTGTGATGGTCAATAGCTTTGGGGCAAATCCCTGGGGTCTTGGACAAGGAAAGACCCTCAATCCTTCCCTTCCTTTTAGTTGAAAGGAGTTAGCTGTGGGCCCTCTGCCTCCCTTAGTCCAGACTGGCCCCTCTGTAAATTCTGTCAAGTAAATTAGAAAACTTAACCTTTTCTCTTCTCTTTCCTCTGCCTGTCTTTTGGCTTTTTCTCCATTTGAAAAACATAAAAGGCGCAAGGCAGCCTTATGTCTACCGCAACTCCGAGAAAAGAGAGCTGTGCGTTTGAAATGTGGATGTAGGTGAAGCAACAAGGAATCAAACACCTAGAGCCTTTTAACTACCAGAAATCACTTACACTGTGGGGCGGCAGAGGCGAGCTAGTGTGTTAGAGTGAACGGAACAGCCGCGGGGTGCCGGCTTCTGCCAAGTTCTGCTCTGCTCTTAGAGTTTTGTTCTCCCATGAACCTGTTGGAAAAGATGCTGAGTCCATTTCACAGATTTGAAAACTGAGGCTGAGTAATTTCTCCACGACTCCCCAGCTGACGGGTCAGGATTAAAGCCAGGATGGGCTAACTCTACATACTCCCCCCCTGCAGTTTTCCCCATTGTCTGTTATTTGCACCTCATTTATCTTTAGCTAAATGGCTTTCCCACAATTGTTCATGTTAAATCTCAATATTAAAAAAGGCCTGTGTTACTCAGATCATTACGTCTGCTCATTTACCTGTGAGCTCCGAGGCCCCAGGCTGCAGCATCAGCGGTGTACACCCTGGAATCCAGACGTGACTGGACATGTCTGGAAGCCTATGGGAGGAATCTGGCAGGGGCTGCTTAACTGCAGGCACTAACCAGCAGCCTCCTGGAGAGAGCTGACCCTACCAGAAGAGAGAGCAGAGCTGTGCAAGTTTACAGGGAGGTCAGGGCCGCAGAGTAGGGGCCAAGGCTGACACAGATGCAGTGTAATTATTTAGCCCGGCTGATGCAATCCCTGGGGACTTGTGGGGCCAGGAGCTTACCTGAAGGTGACAGGTGTGTTCACTAAGATTTCCAGCTGTTGAGTGTTCACACAGACTCAACAGACTGCAGCTTACTGCCCAGGGCCCTGTGGGGGTGGCTCGCCATAGCTTGGGGTCCTCAGCAGATGCAGGGGTTGGGAGTTGAAAGGGTAAAGGCTTATCCATGCAGTGGCCAGGCAGACTGCTCCAAAGCCCATCAGAGAGGGGCTTGCTTCCTCCTCCCTTTCTGCAGATATTTGGGAGAATTAGTTGAGGGCAATGGAGTTCTGTGGTAGCAAATGAAAGCAAAATCTGGGAAGTGGTAACAAGTTTGCTTAATTCTCAGTAGCCATCAGTTTGCAGGTGCATCAACAAATATATTTGAGCAAAACAAAACACTACATTACACATTTTCAAAATGGCAACACATGGGGGTGCTGCTTTCTTCTTCACTGATGTTCAAAGTTAGAAGCAAAGCCTTTTCCCACATTGGGGTCAGCAGATTCTTCTGAGTTATTCTGGCAACTTGCACTTAGATGTGGCATCTTGCTACTTTTTAAATTCTTGCAGTTTTAGGACTGAGAAATAATAGCATTTGACCCGTATTCACGTTGGGCTAAACATGAACTACATTAGTTTCTAAATTACTAACTCAAGTTTGAATAGCTTTTCTTGAACATCACCAAAAAATTGTTGATCCTCAGCATTGGAATGACAATTCTTCAATCATCCAAAAAGTTAATGTTTTTTGAGGCTCCCCTGGTCCTTACGCTTACAGAACTGACATTGTGGAGAGAACAGTGAGCAGATGTATAAATAAATTTTAATAAAATTCGGCAATAAAACTTTAGCCGGGTGGTTAGACTGCTGTCTGAGGAGGTGAGATTTCAGGTGAGCCCTGACGGGAGTCGGGAGGGAAGGTCCTGTCTCATGGGCTCTTCTCCTTGTGCGAAGACAAAGTCCCCTGTCTTTGGGGAGTCTGTATTCAAGTAGGAGGAGGGGGACAAATAGAGTACACATGACATACTGTCTGTCTGTATGATCACCTGCTGACTGCTACGGTGAAAAATCGGACATTGGGAGCCCTGAGGTGGTTAGTAAAAGTGTAAAGTGGAGGCTGGGTGCAGCGGCCAGCACATGGTCAAGCCAAGGCAAGAGGATTGCTTAAGGCCAAGAATTCTAGACCAACCCGGGCAACATAGACCTCGTCTATACAAAAAATTATTGAAAATCATCCAGATATTTGGTGGCACCTGTAGTCCCAGCTACTTGGGAGGCTGAGGCTGGAGGATCTCCTGAGCCCGAGATTTTGAGGTTGCCATGAGCTGTGATGATGTCACTGCACTCTAGCTGGGGACTAGAGAGCAAGACCGGGTCTCAAAAAAGAAGAAACGTATAAATCGAGTGGTCAGGGGAGAGCTCACCGAGAAAGTGAACTGTGAACCAGAAGTGAAGTTCTGTGATCCAACCCCAAGGGGAGCTTGTCACTATCTTAGACTTTGGGAACCCCCAGGCTGTGTTGCAGCCACTCAGCTCTGCCCTTGCAGGGTTGAAACAGCCACAGACAATGTGAGTGTTGCTGCGTCCCATACGCTGAAATTTGTTTCACACAACTTGCACCTGTCATGAAACACTGTCATTCTTTTGATTTTCTTTTCTCAAATGCTTAAATCAGAAAGGCCATTTCTGATGTAGGCCATACAAAAATAATGGGCTAGATTTGGACCATGGGTCGTATTTTGTCTTACCCTCTCCCGCCAGTCTAACAGATAAACTGTTCCTTCAATTGCCCCTAAGGTGTGAATGGCACCTGTTGGGACGGTCAGGTGGACTGCACCTTCACCCTTTCATAGCTGCCTTCCTGCTTTAGGCCCAACACCTTGGCTGTTGCTTAAGGAATAAAATAATGGAATTACCTCTTTTATCCAGTGGCTAACACTCCTATTAAATACTAAAGGACTTATGGCCTTTATTTCTAGGCTCTACTTGGAATAGTGGCTTTTATTTTCGATTCTTCATTATAATACAGTATTTCTGAAGATATTCTAAGCAGTGATTAAGAATTTTATCAGATAGCATTGCATTTGGGTGCAAGCTGTAGAAAACTGCATTAGAGCGGCTTAACTTATTAAGGGTTTATTTGTCTACTGCGTAAAGGTGCTGGGCGGCTATGTGAGAAGAGACTGGTCGGTGGCCGCCAAATGTCCTTAAGGACACAGGCCACCTACTGTCCTTCTGCTCGGCCATCCTTAGCATGTGGTGTTTGTTTTCACATTTTCAAAGTGGCCTCTGCACCTCTAGGCACATGTCTGCACTTCTGCAAGGAAGAAGGGAAGGGAGGTTGCAGAGGTGAGCTTTGTCTTTTCCTCCACGTGGAGCCTTCCCAAGGGCCAGCGGTGGCCATTTGTCATGTGGTCACCTCCAATTATAGATGCCTTTGGGTAAACAAGGTTTTGTAGCTGAACACGTTACTCTTCTAAATTGAACCAGGCTTCTGTATTTAGAAAGCGAGGGAGATTGGTTACTGGGTAAGTAACTACCACTGTTTGCTCTCAAGTGTGTTTAAATTGAAACAGGTGAGTTACAGGTACCTTCCACTCACGAGTAAGTGGATGTAGGTGAAGGCGGTGACCCTTGGCCATCATCCACTCTTCCGTTTGCCTTTAGCAAAATCCTTTTGGTCATGATTGTAAGGTGCATTTCATTTCAGACAAGTTGCAATGTGGGGAGAAAGAGCTACCGTGTGAAGGAAATCATGGTGTGCTATTGCTACTTGGTCTGGGATTCTGCCCAGCACACGACGTGCCTTTGACAGCTTCCTGTTGACTCTGTTACCTGGGGCCCCACCCAGCAGGCCGGCGTCCTTCCAGGTCCTGCTTCCTGGACTGCCTGTCCCCTGCTCCAAGCCCAGCCCCCCACAGTTCCAGGTCACCTTCACCTCTGCAGGTCTTACAAACAGCCGTGGTGGTGTGACGCATCTTCCTTCCTGGAGCTAATGGCACAGACATCCCCTTGAACACTTCCTTCTCTGGATTAATTTCTCCAACCTTGTTTAATTTGGGTGATTTGCTAGACTCGCATAAGTTCTCAACCTGTGAGTCGTGACCCCTTTGTAACAGTGAAAATACATCGCAGCGTTAGGAAGGTTGAGAACCACTGTGCTAGAGTATTTATATTGTTTTAGCTATTTTGTCTTTTCATTTTTTTTTTCCTGAGACAGAGTCTCACTCTGCCCTGTGGGTAGAGTGTCGTGGTATCACAGCTCCCAGCAACCTCAAACTCTTGGGCTTAAGCGATCCTCCTGCCTCAGCCTCCTGGGTAGCTGGGATGGAAGGTGCCCCCACGATGCCCCGCTAGTTGTTCTATTTTTGGTAGAAATGGGGTCTCGCTCTTGCTTAAGCTGATCTTGCACTCCTGAGCTCAGGATCCTCCCTCATGGGCCTCCCGGTCATTTCTTTGTGTAATCATCTCCCCTTCCTCCTAAGTGTGAGGAAATGTGGAGCTCAAAGACTAACAGACTATTTAGAGCTCTGCTCTTGTCACCTTGGGAAAGAAAACTTGGTTTGTATAAAGCATGGCATCTCTATGGCAGGAACTGCTATCTCTTCTCTCTCTCTCTCTCTCTAAATATATTTTCTGTTTAATCTTTTGAATATTAACACACTTGTGATGTCCGAAAAATTTTTCTCCTCCCCCAGTTCCTACTCTCCCAGCCTCTGGATAACCACTTTGTTGGTCTCTACATGACCTTCAATTTTCAAGGAACAATACAACCACAAGCAAAGGCAAATGCGTTCCTATTTTTCTCCATTTTTTTTTCTAAAAGAGTGAGCCTTGTCTACACACACAGTCTGCTAATTTGTAGTTGTTATTATTTGTTTCTAATCTTGGAAGGTAGGAGATCTTATAACACTGCCAGTAGCACACAAAACTCTCCTTTGTCTTTTTTTTTTTTTTTTTGCAGTTTTTGGCCTGGGCTGGTTTTGAACCCACTGCCTCCGGTATATGGGGCCACTGCCCTACTCCTCTGAGCCACAGGTGTCGCCCTTCCCTTTGTCCTTTTTACGCTGCACAGCATTCAGCTTCCCTGAAACATAAACCTGGTCATGTCCCCCTGCTTCCCTCACTTAAAATAGAGATATTGTCATTCACACTTTGCTCCTAATAGTAGCACTCTGACAGTCATTGTCATGGTGAGCAAGGAACCGTCCTTTGCTTTCTGAACATGGTAATGACATGGTTGAATTCTAGTGTGCTATGATTAATTTTCAAATATTGGCCATAAGGAGGAAGGGGTACTGAGAGATGGGTACGTTCAGACACTCCTAATGGGAACTGGCGTCAGAGCAGTGTGTTCTGGGTGGATCTGGAGCCAGAAAAATGTCCCTTCCCTTGTCACTGGGATTTGATTCGCGGGGCTTGGCCCTACAGTATGAGAGACATAGTTTCAGACAATGCTGTGGTCACTCAAATGCTTGTGTCCGCCCCCCCCCCAGAATTCAGGGAAACAGTAATATCTATCTTCCAGGGTCATAAAGGGAAATTAAGTAGGATAGATGATGCTTCTTTGGGAAGGAAAACTTTTAAAATAATATGGCTGCATTTCTGAAGTTGTTTATTAGTAAGGGACAGCAAGTTAACTCTTTCAGAAATGAGCAGTGGCTTAGTTCAGGAAATTGAGGTGACACCACTGTGAATTTTCGTGTCTGATCATACGGTGTTCTTGAAGACAGCCTATTTTGCTAGTTTTTAATTTCTGTCCTTAATCACCACACCACTGTGTTAGTCATTCAGAGACTTTAGTCCACTGACCAGAATCTCTTTGCTTACAGCTTATGACACCTGTCCACCCTGGGAGATGCGTGTCATCGAGGCTTTTGAGGGGCGTTTGCCGGAGGGGCTAGCTGGAGGTGATCAGCCTGTGAGAGCCTGCTCTTTTGGTGTCTGTTTTTATGAAGAGAGGTCTTGCTGGCCCACTGGCCTTTCAGAATGCATCTTTTCTCTGGCCATTATAAAATTCACTTCACCATTTAAGTCTGTTCTTCATGCAGATTTCCCAGGGTCACTCAGAAAGGCCAGCTTGCTTCCCCATGGGCTGTGTGCTGTAAGTCGTGGAATCCAGGGGTCCCTCCTCAGCCGCGTGCTCCCTTTCCGTGGTTTCAGTTGTCTGTGGTAAACCACGGGTCTAAAAGTATTAAGTAGAAAACTCCAGAAATAAACATTTCTTACGTTTTAAATTGACCATCCTTCTGAGTAGCATGGTGAAATCTCCTGCCGTCCCGCTGTGTCCTTTCCAGAATGGGAATCGCCCCATTGTCCAGCATCACCCATTCCGTATCTGCCACCTGACTCTTAGTCACTGTTGGTCACTCAGCAGCCATCAGAGTCGTCTAGGGTAAGGCTCGGTCCTGCTGTGGTTTCAGGAGTCTGCTGGGGGCCTGGGCACATGTCTCTTGGGGATAAGAGGGGTCTGCTGTGTGGTCATCTCAGCTGAAGTAGGTGATACAGTAAGCAGGTGGCAACATTTTGGAAACCTGGACACATGTTCACAGCCCCTCAGAGCACTCTGACCCCAGAGGCGTGGGGAGGGTGAGAGGCAGAGTTGAAGATGGCACTCTGCTCACCTTGGAAGTGCAGAACGCTTTCCTTTCGTGAGTTGATGAAAGGATGCTCTCGTGACAGTGGCTACAGCTGGGGAGTGTCTGAAAGGGGCTGTGAAGGGCATAGAAATGTTGCTGCTCATGCAGATCAACGAAATGTTGCATCTCAGATGGACTCGCCACCGTTCTCAGAGGGTCTTGGGAGAAGGGGGTTTCCTGACTGTAAATGTCAACTTGTGAGGGTGGGTCCTGGGTGGGAGGAACAGTAAGCGCAGCTCCTGAGAACTAAGTGGGCCTCTCGCCCAGCGTCTGTTCCTTGTAGGGGTCTGAGTTGGGCCTCAGGTATCCAGTGGCACGATCACTGTGTCAGGACTGGCTCAGTTCTCGGCTAACGTCCAGCCAGTGGCCAGTGCAGGACACCTACGTAAATCACCTCTTTCTGATAACAAGAAGCCAAGTCTAGTTTGATTTGGAAATACGTACGCATTGTTTCAAATGAACATTTCTCCTTATTTGTCTGCCTTCTCTCTTTAGATAAAGAAGAAGCAGCAGGATGTGGTTAGATTTCTGGAGGCCAACAAGATAGAGTTTGAGGAGGTGGATATCACGATGTCAGAAGAACAGAGGCAATGGATGTACAAAAATGTCCCTCCGGAAAAGAAGCCTGCTCAGGGCAACCCTCTGCCGCCTCAGATATTCAACGGGGACCGGTACTGTGGCGTAAGTGGCTGGATTGTTGTCACACAGTTTCTTTTTGTTGCTCAGAACACATGGTCACGGAGAGAGTGGAGTAATGTCTGCTCCGTGAAGACTGTGGCCTGCTCACCCAGGACCCCCTCAGGCCCGCAGTCTAACAGAGGGTGAAGCTGGGTAGGAACACGAGTTCAAGGTCACAGTCTGTGTGCACGCCTGAGTGGCTGTGTGGTGTGTGAACACAGTGGGTGTGTTTCTGGAGTATCCCTGCCCCCTTTCTTTACTTTGGAAAAAGAAGTAGGAGGGGAAGCTGTGTGTGTGTGTGTGTGTGTTGTGTTCTAAATCTTGAGACATAGTTTTTGATTAATACGTTTTGGAGAGCAGAGGGGTAGGGGTACTTATTTTTGAATCTTTATTCCTCCATGATATAAACAACTGCTAATCATTGACCATAAACCAGAGTTCCATTTTTATGAGAATGAGCCCACGGGATCATCATGAACATCTACTTGTGTGTATATCGCATGAACACATATTAGGTACATATGTGTGTATAGGTGTAGCTATCTGCCATGGGTGGCATATGAAAAGGTGAAGTCATGTCTGTTTATCGATCTACCTACCTTCATGCTCTTATGCTTAACAAAAAAAAAAAATAAGAAACTTCTTTCTAATTAGTAAGTTAGGACTTGCCTTAAGTCCCCAAGTATTTATTTTGAGACCTGTACTACAGTTCTTTAAGGATGGCTTAGAAAGGGAGAAGAAGCAACCGTGCTGAAGGGCCTGAGATGAAATAGATAGCTCGGTTGTCGTTAGGGTCCTGGAAAGGGTCAACAGAGGGCTCCCACAGCTTCAGAGAAAACAGTTCCCTTTTCCTGTGTGCTGCCTGACGGGGAATGAGAAGCTGGAGCATGAAGCCACGAGCAGATTGCAGGTAGACTTCTTACCTGTGTCATCATGAACGTGGCACTAGATACAGCTTGTGAATGTAGCACTGGCTTATGTTGGTTGTGACACCTTTGGAAAATTACTTATTTTCTTTGAAACTCAGATTTCTCCTCTTTCAGGGATAGTAATGTCTGTCACACAGGATGTCTATGACTGTTTCTAAGGCATTTCTTAAGTACATTATCATATAAAAATAAAGTTTGTTATTTTTGTGGGTTTCCTTTATATCGTGATCTCATATGTTATTGGGGGGGCTGTTTAGTAACAAAAGGTATATCCTATTCATGATTATAGAGGATAGAAAATGTTCCTGTAGACCAAAATTAAAAATCTCTGTAAACTGTACAGTTCAAACTGAAGTAAAGCTCTAAGTCAAATAGTGTTGGAAGGCTTAAAACAAAAATCCAGCAGGTTCCTGTCCCTCAGACTTTGGGGTGCAAAAATGCCTTTATTCTGGCTTCATAATTGAGTGGTAGTTTCTGGGTATAGAACTCTCGGTTGGAAAGAATTTTGATGCTACTGCTTCATTATCCTCTGGTTTCCAGTACTGCTGTTGAGATATTTAATGCCATTTTTCTTGATCTTTTCTATGTTTATGTCAGTTTCTTTTCTGTAGATTTTTAAGATCTCTTAGACATAGTGTATTCTAAAATATTTTTCGTGAATAACCATGATATAAGCTATTTTCCATTCATTGTACTGAGTGCTCAGTGTGCCTTCCAATCTAACAAATCGTGTGGTCGAGTGATTAAATGTGTTATATTATTTTTCTTAAAGATTTTCTCCCTACTTTTTTCCTTATTCCATTTCTCTTTTGAGTGCCTATTAATCTGGATATTGGATTTCTTACATTGATTTTCCAACATTTTCATCTTTTTGTGTGTGTGTTGTCTACCTTTTTGATTTTGTTCTTTCTGGAAGATTTTAAAACTTTACCTCTTAATCCTTTCATTGAACTTATGTCACCTTTTTTCCTCCCCTTTCTTGCTCTTATTTTTTTCCCTTCAATAATACTTTGCTTTTAATGATATGAATACAAGGTATTATGAATAACTCACTAAAGATTTTAAACATAATTTCTTTGACATTTCTTTTATTACCAGTCTCGTCCCTGTTTGCACTGATTTCTTGTTTGTTTGTTTGCTTTTCACTTTGTTTGGTCAGCTTTCTCCTTAGATGTATGGTGATCTTTGTCTTTCAAGAGGTGAAGACAGTAGGAAGCTGTTGGAGGCCGGGGATGTGCCTGTGATTGAAGGCAGATTTTGCTGTTGAACAGCCAGGTAGCCTGTTAGCATTCCTGTAGCAGAGATCAACAGTAGTATCTGAGGGCCTTTCTTCAGATGATGGTTTAGTTTTTCTAGAGAATGGCCTTTCGGTCTCCTGCTTTGGGACTCCCAGCTTGACTGTTGGCCTGCGGAACCTAGATAGAGGGTGAGGAAACTGGAGGGTCTGTCTTTATCATGCATATTTGCACTTCATATTCCTGTTTGCCCCACTCTCTTCCATGCCCACATTTGTAAGTTTTTAGCTTCCTTGAAGCCCTGTCTACAAGTAATGTAGCTTCTAGCTCCCTAGGCTCTAATCGTTGTTTGTGTGGACTTTCAAACAACCTGTTCTCCGTCCACTTACCCCGCCTTTTCCTGGCCTTTCCGGGGCTTGCAGCTGGCTTCTTGTAGGCGCTGCATCTGCTCGTGTTGAGGTCTGGTCATCCTCTAGTCTCTCAACCCTCTCACCATCTCTCCACCCACTGGAGATGTGTCACCCGGGGCTTCAGGTGTCTCCTAGTTTATCAAACAGTGGGATTACACGGCTTTAAAATCCTTGCTGTTTTCTTCACTTATTGAGGGAAAAGAAGTAGTCACATCTTGGTTCTGTCATCAGAAAAGCAGACATCTTCAGAGCCTTTTGAACAGAGAAACGTTTCCAGTGAACAGAATGTAATGTTGTGAAGTACAGTTAACTTTATTCTCCTTATTTTTACCTTGTTGTGACTTCAAGATCTCCATATGTCTTTGCTCTGTGGGGTGCATACAGGTTCTTTCAAGTGACTGTTTGGCAGCCAGCCGGAGGCGTATGCATTGATTAAAGTGTGCTGGAGAGACGGTGTCTTCTCTGCCCAGCAGGGTCAGTCCCGTGGGGGTAACAGGAGCTGCAGCTGGGTGTGCCGTCAGCACAGTCTCTTCTGGCAGGAGTTTTGAAGGTGACATATGCTCTTACCAAGGTCAAGTAAATCTGACAAAGGCATTAGGGTGCATCTGGCCTTAGGCCTCGTCCATCCCACCTGCTCTGTGCACCTTGCTTTACCCAGTGATGGTTTATGAGTGGTCTCGTCTGGTTTGGTTAATCTGCAGAAACCTGCTGTGTTGCAGGGACAGGATCCAGAAGGCCTGCTCATTCTTCTGACACCTGGAATTGGCTAGACGTTTATTACGGTAGAAGCTGTGTAGTTGACCTCTCTGACCAGCTCCTTACGTTGGCCGAATTGTCTTAGACGGGACATGCACCACACGTGCGTATCAGAGCAGGAGGCCTGGTTCCTTCTGTTGACCAGGTTATTACAGTCCCTCGGGTGGTCGCTCGCAGAGGTTCCACTGTTCTTCATTTTGAACTGGACGAGCTAAGCCCGTGAGACTCAGAGTAGCACCTGCTGAGCTGCTGGGTGACCAGTACAGACACTGCCTCCTCTCTCTCCCTGAGCATTTGAGTGTCCTGCGTTTGAGGAGAGCTTTCCCATTGAGTGGACGCTCCCTGGTGTGGCCAGTCGGTTCCTCACACCGTAGAGTTTGCACACTGAGGATGTGATGCAGGAACACGGGTCTGAGGGGTGGTTTGAAGCAGTGAGTGTCGGGGGTGGTGGGGCCGTGCGGAGCTGCAGCCGCCGTTCTTATGCAGCCGACCTGGGCAATGACAGGGCTGTGCTGTTGGCCACCCACACAAGGAAATGCCTCCTGTTTCCTAAACAGTTCTCTGGCTTTAATGTGGATTCCCTTAGCTCCCCATTCTGCGCCCATCAGTCCCGTTCCTTTGGAGGCCCAGGGCCCTTTTCAGTTATTTGCAGTGAGGACCCCAGATGGCCGCAGCCTGCTTTGTTCTGCTGGGTCCCAGGACTGTCCTGTGAGCAAGATTCTTTCCCAGGGCTGTGGCTTATGGGATTCTATAAAACACCCAACACTTGGACCTTCCTGACGGCTTGTAGTGTCTGAGTTGGAAGCTCAGGACCTCACAGCCTCAGACAGTGGCACGTGTGGGAGGCACCGGCAGTGGAAACATGGCATCCACAGAGAAGGGAGGTGGCTGGTCTCCTTCCCTGACCTTCTCCCTCTCTGCTCAGTGTGTAGAGGATTTGGGTTTCTTTGTGTGGTTTTATTGAAACATTTTTATTGTGGTAAAAGAATTGTAAAATCGAACCTTAAATCTTAGCCAATTTAAATGTGTACGGTTCCGTAGTATTAAATATATTCACATTGCTGTGAAATAGATCCCGAGGACTTTTTCATCTCGTGGAATTGAAACTCTGTCCCTATTTAGCAACTCGCCTTTGTCCCCAGCCCCAGTAACCACCACCCCACTTTATATACAGGGTCCATAGGTTTAGTTACTTTAGATTCCTTACAGAAGTGGGATCGTATGGTTTTGTCCCCAGGTGAGCGACTTCTTTCTCTTGGCATAAAGTCTTCAGGACCCCCTGGTGAGGTGTCAGGCCCCCCTTCTGAGTCTGCGCAGAGTTCCTTTGGGTGTTTGTTCACGCGGAGATGGACGCCTGGATTCCTCCCACCTCTTGGCTCCTGTGAGTGGTGCTGCCGTGAACGTGGCTGTGCAGAGAGCTTTTTGAGACTGCTTGCAGGTTTTTTGATGTGTACCTAGAAGTGGGATTCTGTGGATTCTATGGTAGCTCTATTTTTAATTTTTTGAGGACTAGCCAGTTTTCTGCAGCAGCTGCACCATTGTATAATCCTGCCAGCAGTACCCAGAGGTTCCTGTTTCTACACATCCTCACCACCATTTGTTGCTTTCTGTTTTTTTTTTTTTTTCAAATAAGTCTGCAAACTTTTAGTTTAGATCCTTTCACTTCTTTAAAAAATAGCTTTAAATTTTAAAAATCACATCATTAATCACTGTCTGTACCACTCAGAGCATTGCTTTACTCTCCGTCAAAAACAGATGCCGTGTCATTGTCACCTTGCTTTTTAGAGGTTGCATACTATTCCCTCGGTGGTTTTTTATAATTCATCATTTCCCTCCTGTGGGCTGTGTTTCCGGCCACCACTTGAAGTAAGTTCATTACTGGCAAGCTGCTCTGAAGAGCACCTTAAATTGAGTGCTGTTTTAGGAAGCACATTCTCCCTTTTACCCTTCCTACTCTTTCTGTCCTTAGAGTCTTCTGTCAAACAGCAAAAGTATTTTGAGATGTAACGTTACCAAGACATGAGGGATTGTTGTTTGTGGCCCAGAATCAGGCTTCAAGGTCAAGAAGTACTCACCTGATGAAATGAAAATCAAAACAAGAAGGTTATTCCGTATTTTGCTGGTGGAGCCAGAGGTGGGTTTCTCTGTGCTGGGTGGTGCCCAGAGTCATGGACAGACCCTGTTTGTCTGCCTGAAGATTCTGAGCACATCGCTGCTGCAGTTGCCCTGGAGAAATATGGACCCGCTGCTTCCTAGCTGCCTTCCTGACCGTTGGGCATGTCCTCTGGCAGAGTGCAGTGGGGCATAAGGACGGGCAGAAATTTCAACCTGTGTCGTATCCTTTCTGCAGTCATTTTGTGTTAACAGAACTCTGTTTACAGAGTCAGTTAAAAAAAAGAAAAGAAAGCAAGCTAAAGTCCAACATTTTTATCATCCACAGGAGATCGTGCTGTTTCTAAAATCTGGACGTTATTTAGGATTCATGGCTATATCATCTATGTAATACTTAGTGATTTTCAACTGGTGTGCCATGAAAATTTTTAAAGATCATGAATTAAATTATTCTTGAAACAAGTTCAAAGCACATAAGTATATTGTTTTTTACTCTTTTTTTTTTTTGATCAACGTAATTTAAGAGTACCACAGAAGTTTAACTATAGGTTCAAATGTGCCGTGAGATAAAAAAGGTTGAAAAACACTGACTTAAGGTAAAGCCCTGAAAATAACCCCCACTCCCATTCTCCTCATCTCACTCACCCAGTTGGTTATCATAATAACCTGTGATTTTTACATTGTACATAATTCTGTCCTATTTCGCTTTCAAAACTTGACCGAAAGTGTTTTGTTACTACACTTTCTCTAATTAGGACTCGGTTGTTATTTTCCCTGCCCTGTACCCAGCACACACGTGCCTTACTGCTAGTCAACATTTGTCTCGTAGAGTTTGTTTTGTGAGCACAGGTGCCCTGTGATCTGTTTACCCCCCTACCTAGTAGGCTGGTGTTCTGGGAACATGGGGCACACCTGCCTGGCGTGGTCACGTGGGCAGGGAATGCCCTGGCGATGCTTCCACCTCGCTCTCCAGTCTTGCCTTGTCAAGGTTCTGAGCACCTGCTGAATGTAATGAGATCTGTTAGGACAAACCGTACTGCATTCCCAGTTTTTAAATAAAGGTCAAAGCCAAGGGCATCATAAAATTAGCTTAGTGAATCTACTTCTAAACTTTTATAAAGAAATGTATTTGGGAAACTATATCTTTGAGAAGCTTACCTACCCTACAGGTAGAATTTTCTTAGGAAACTTTTCATCTGCATTTGAAAATGTGTATTCCAAGGCCTTCCATGTAAAAGACCAGTTACCTAATCAAGGAGCACGTTGGCCATCAAATGTTGCATCGTCAATTGTCCTGTGTAGCATTAATCCAGATAGCAGGAAGGGAAGAGCCACGTCCTGGAGGGCGGGCCTGAGTTCCTCTGTATGTCTGATTGCTGATCAGCTGTGTGCCCAGAAGCATAGAGGTTTAATTAGGTTCTCTTTGCCATATTATCTCTTCTGTATAACCCTACTTTTATTCTTCTGTCTGTAAATGTTTAATCTCCCATTTTCACTTTACCTGGATGTTTGCCTCAAATTCTACAGTGATGAATCCCTGAGATGTGACTTTAATAAAAATGATGACTTGTGCTGTGAATGTTGAAAACTTCACCTCAGGCCTGGGCAGTGGTATGTTCAGAAATACGTCTCACCCAGGTCCAGTTGGGCAGCGCCTCCTCTGTTAACACACTGTCCTCTCTGTCTGAGCTCAGTGCAGTTAAAAGTTAATGAAAAGACAGCAAGCCTGTGGTGAGATGAGCAGAAAGACATCTGGGCCTGTTCACGGGGGCAGACATGGAAACTGGCTTTTCCTCTGCCCTGCTTTACATCTGACTCCTCCATTTTCCCAAGGTGTGGCCTTTTCATGTGTCTGCTTTGCCATTTCCTAAGCTCTTACCATTCTGTTTCATATATTAATATCTGTACTCCTTGATTTTAACATTTAGATAGCATTTACTTTTCCCTTTGAAAATTGAAGAGAAAGCAACATTATAGTTTTTCTTATTTCTCCCCCATTTTGATGTACAAATACACATGATATTGCTAAAGTTCACGTCACATTCTCTGCTGTAACTGTATTATATAAATGTGTATTACCTTTATATGTTAAAATTGCATAAATACTGTTCCCTACAGAACAGCTCTGTAGTGTGAGCAGCCAAAGAGGAGGGGGTATAATCCTATCTCACCAAATCCCTATGGCTTCAAGGAGAATGACATTATGTCAAGATCCAAGGAAATCTCTTCACACATTATAACCCTTCACTTACTTCACCTCATATTTCTGAGGTTTGAACATATGAGAGTCATGCCTTTTTTTTTTTTTTGTATTTGTTTCCTTTTTATTTGCTTGGACTACCCCCCACCCAGAAATTTGTTAACATGATGTGCCTGCAGGGTAAACTTTCTAAATGCTTTAATATTTTTAAAAGTCTCTACTTGGCTTTCTTTTTTTTTTGTGAGACAGAGTCACAAGCTGTCACCCTGGGTAGAGGGCCGTGGCATCACAGCTCACAGCAACCTCAAACTCCTGGGCTCAAGCGATTCTCTTGCTTCAGCCTCCCAAGTAGCTGGGACTACAGGCGCCCGCCACAACGCCCAGCTACTTTTTTGTTGCAGTTGTCATTGTTTAGCTAGCCTAGGCCAGGTTCGAAACTGCCAGCCTCAGTGTACGTGGCCAGCGCCCTGCCCACTGAGCTAAGGCACTGCCCTTGGCTTTCATTCTTAATAGATAATTTCACTGGTTATAAAAGTCTGTATTTAAAGTCATATTGCCACGGAAGGATTATTCCACTTTCTGTTTTCATGGTATTGATTAGAAGACTTCACGTCTGTTAGAATGAATTCTTTTTTTTTTTAGAATGAATTCTTATAGGTAGATTGTTTTACCTCCTAGAACAGCGGTTCTCAACCTGTGGGTCGCAGCATTAGGAAGGTTGAGAACCACTGTTGTAGAAGATTTTAGGGTTTTTTATGAGTTCTGGGATTTTATCAGTATGTGCCATTAGGACCGTTCAATCTGTAAATTAATTCTCCCCAGCCCCACTCCCAACTTTGGAGAAGTTCTAGTGTTTCTTTGCCTTTTTTCTCCTGCCTTCCATTTTCTCTTTTTCATCTTTAGGGATTTTCTCTTTTTTTAGGTGAAGTTTTGCCCTGATGTTCTCACTATTGGTGCACTCGACTTTTTAATAATTTTTCTCCCTTAATCTTGACCTCTAAGAGTGTGTGTGTGTGTGTGTGTGTATGTGTGTGTGTTTAAGACAGAGTCTCATTTTGTTGTCCTCAGTACAGTGCCGTGGCATTATAGCTCACAGCAACCTTAAACTCCTGGGCTCAAGCTATCCTCCTTCCTCAGCCTCCTGAGTAGCTGGGACTACAGGCGCCCACCACAACACCTGGCTATTTTTAGAGACTGGGTCTCACTCTGGCTCAGGCTGGTCTTGAACTCCTGAGCTTAGGCAATCCGCCCACCTCCACTCACACGGGCGTGAGCCACTACCGCTCCCAGCCCTGAAAGGCATTCTTAACTTTCATCTTCTAGATCACTAGCTTAGCTTTCGTCCTTCTGTTGTTTAATCTGTTTCCAAACTGGTATCTGGCAATCACATTTGATTTCTGGGAGCTCTTTGTTGGTGGTTGTTTTCTTATTACTCCTTTAAAAATGGTGGCTTGTTCTCGTTTTGAGGATGCAACGCCCTCTTTTATCTGCAGGGTTGTTGGGTCAGAGTGTTTTCAGATTTCTTATGTTGTGTGAGCTGGCGTCTGCTCTCCCCCATTAGTCCTGGCCATTAGCTTGTGTCTCTCTTGGGAGCCGGTTGGCTTCTCCCAGACCTGCCTGGCCTGTGTCCCTTTGAGTAGGGGTGACTGAGCCTGGGTAAGGGGTGGGGGCAGCGGGCAGCAGGCTGGACCCCTTCTGGTGACAATGAAGGAGCCTCACTCATCAGCAAAGGACTGTGGTGTGAGTTCCTTCAGGATGGAACCGACTTCTTCCTGCGTGTCCCTTCTGTGACTGATGTGATATGGGGTGACCGCAGCGAGTTTTCAGGCAGTCATCCTCTTTGGAGGGCGCTTCTTAGGAGCTCTGGACACTGTGGGTAAGGACTGGCTGTCTCGGCCTCTGCAAACGCTCCCCCTCCTTTTTATGATGGTCTCCTGGCCCCGATGGCTGTGTTCACTGTCTGCGGCCTGCAGACTGCGGGGCTCCCTGAAAAGGACTGTTCTTCTGTTGTTTGGAGCTGTGGTTCCCCTGGCTCTGTTTTCGGTACTAGTGCAATTGTGTCTGTTTTATATATTCTAGATATTTCTTAAAATTATATTGCTGGTTCCCTTTTTTAGTTTAGCATAAAAATTTGGCAATCGGATAAGAGGGGGTGGTCTGCTTGCTCACTCCAATGTCTGGAACTCTGTGATCAGAATACTGACCATGAACTAGGAATTAGAGATTCTTGGCTTGGCCTTACTCATATTTGGCATAAAAATTGCTGAATGAAGCTGTTTTAGAGAACTACGTCTTACCTATCTTACTAGGATTGGAAATGTCAACAATTTTTTTTTTCTACATCAATATTTCATAAAATAGAATATAGAATTAAGGGTCTTTCTTCACTAAATCAAGAAATTCTGCTCAAAGACCACCCTGCGGCTTGAAAGAAAATTTAAGAAAGAGTCTGTTGGGTGGTGCCTGTGGCTCAAGGAGTAAGGTGCTGGCCCCATATACCCGGGGGTGGCAGGTTCAAGCCCGGCCCCGCCTAAAACAGCAAAAAAAGAAAAAAGTCTCTGCCCATTTTAAGCAGCAGAACTACTTATAGTCTTTCACAATTTTTTTTAAAATTATTCTTCTTTGGGGCAAACTAAATTTACTTTGGCTCCTTTAGAGCTGAGGGCCGCCCCCTTTGTGGCCACGTGTTCTGTTCGTCCCCTGGAGCCTCCTGCTTGCTCCGGTCTTTAGCGTGAAGATATAATATGGGCCTGTCACTCAGTTACCATCAACTTAGCTGCGGAAAGCAAAACAGCTTCTCAGAGTGGCTGCTGACGGCTCTCAACTGTTCGCTTCAGTGACACTGAAAGGGCAAGGGACGTCGCATGTTTGTCTCCAGTGCTTAGAAGGCAGTGGTCCAGCGGGGCGTGTGGGCGACGGCCTTCCCTGGGCTCTCCCTGTTGTTCATTTTATCACGAGCTGCACACAAACACAGTGAAGGTGATGACTTTAAAAACAAAACCCAGCTGTTTAGCTGCCTGTATTTTGCTTGGTGTTAAAAACAAAGTTGTTTTTCTTCCTGTGTCTTACATGTAATGAAAATGTACCCGCTTCTAAAATTAAAATTTTACCTGGAATATGATTTGAGTGTTTATACTTCTGCAAAGGGAACAGTGGCTGATCGTTACATTCTGTAGTTACAGAAGGTCGGTTACCTTAAAACACACAGTCCGCAGACACTGTTTACAGACGCTGCAGGGAGAGTGCCGTGGACTATGAGGAATTCAACAAGCCTACTTGGAAACTTTATGTGAATTTCTAAATTACTATTCTTTTATTCTTTTTAGTAGGACTCCAGTATATATTTTTAAATATATATAAACCTGACAAGAGGAACCAATTTAATAAGAAAGCAGAATGTTTTTCTTTTATTGGAGAATGCTTACAACCCAAAGAACTTATTTATATGTCTTAGAAGGGAGTGATTTAAAAATTTTTAATACTGTATTAAATTATTATACATAATATGATTTAACTTACCTCTGAAAGAAGTATTAACTATTAGGAGGTCCTGGATTTTAAATTATCATTCACCTATTTTTTTTGCCTAAACATGACAAAATAGTTTTACTTTTTAAAAAAAATATTTCAGCACGGTGCCTGGAGCAGGACGCCGGCCCTGTACACCGGAGGTGGCGGGTTCAAACCCGGCCCCCGCCAAAAACAAAAAAACTTCACTCATCAGGCCACTCAAAAGCCTTTTAATATTAGAAATTAATTTTTTTACACAATTCTTTGAAACCAGGATAGAAACAGGATTTACTTAAAGTATGTTCCTAGTTTGGTATGATATTTCTTAAAACACAGCCTCTGAGTCACTAATACAACTCATCCATACACATGGCCAAAATTATTCGTCACCTGATGTGTGTCAGGCATTAGTCTAACATTGACTTTTGAAAATGGTTTTCTTTCTTTTTTTTGCAGTTCGCCAGGAGCTGGTTTGAACCCACTACCCTCAATATATGGGGCCGGCGCCCTACTCACTGAGCCACAGGCACCACCCCTTTTTTCTTTCTTTCTTTTTTTTTTTTGAGAGAGAGTCTTACTTTGTTGCCCTGGGTAGAGTGCTGTGGGGTCATAGCTCACAGGAACCTCAAACTCCTGGGCTCAAGCAATTTTCTCACCTCAGCCTCCCAAGTAGCTGGGACTACAGGCGCCTGCCACAATGCCTGGCTATTTTTCTTTTTTTTTTTCAGGGATGAGGTCTTGCTCTGACTCAGGCTGGTCTTGAACCTGTGAGCTCAGGCATTCCACCCACCTGGACCTCACAGAGTGCTAGCTTTCTTCAAATCTTTCTGCTTTCAAAGTTAATTACTCCATGTTGTATTTGTTAATTGGAAGGAGTTAATTACCTTAAATGAAAATTTCTAAATTTCAGGGTAGTTCTCACTCAACCTTTAGATAAGAAACCCCCCAGCCATAGTGATAGTGCATTGAGTTAAAGGTTCATAAAATAAATAAAATGTTTATAATTGTTATGCTAGAAATGCAATTTAAGGGAAATGTTTCTTTCTGTAAATAAGAACTGTTGCTCTTCTGAAAATTCTAAATATCTGGAATGTCTAAGTACCTTTGTTTTGGTGGCTAAAACTTATACGAACTCTTGGCTCTGCACCTGTAGCTCAAGCAGCTGGGGCGCCAGCCACATAGACCTGAACTGGCAGGTTCGAATACAGCCGGGGCCTACCAAACAACATTGACAACTGCAACCAAAAAGTGGCCAGGCATTGTGGCAGGCGCCTGTAGTCCCAGCTACTTGGGAGGCTGAGGCAAGAGACTCACTTAAGCTCAGGAGTTTGAGGTTGCTTTGAGCTATGACGCTACGGCACTCTACTCAGGGTGACAGCTTGAGACTCTGTCTCAAGGAAAAAAACAAACAACAACAACAAAAAACTTACAGGAACTCTTTTAGTTCACTGTGAATAAAGGAATTATTGATAACGTTACATATTTTCTCTACTCGTATACAATTTATAGGTCTTGTTTTAAGTAGATGAAATTTGCACGTGAGAGTTTACCTTATTTCCAATTTTGCGATTTGGGGAATTGTGATCATTTTAAGATTAAGGTTTTAAATTGTAAACACTGACACCTAAAATACAAACATTCAGTCTCATTGCAGCTTGCCTTTTGTTCTTATACATGCATAATATTTTCATGTTACCACTTCAATCTTTTGAAAGTAGAGCTCCAACTACATTTATAGAGATTGAATGAGGCCTGTTTCCCAGATGTTATTTCTTGTATGATTACCTTTCATTCCTGCGTTTGTACTGCCATGGGAGATTTTTAATCAAGTAGAGAGTGACAGATACAGGCCTTTTAGACTGAAGAACAGGGACAGTGTCTAGAGGACTGGGTTGCTAACCATCAGTTTTTTCTTCTCATTAATCTCTTCCTTTTCCTGTTGAGTTAAACAGGAGAGGGCAGTTTCCAAATGGATATATCCGGAGCAGGAATACCTAGGTTGGACTTGACAGCTGGACATGGCCATCAGTCCATACAGAAGCGAGTTTGCTGGACCGTCCTTTCTGTTGTGGATTCTGGACTTCCAAGGGACTCGGCAGTGTCTGAGATAGGAGGGAAGTCTTGGGGGTTCCCCGAGTGGGTAAAAGCCACAGGTAGCTCAGGCAGCAGATTCCTGGACGTCACAGCCACAGCTGACCAAGTGTGGACACCACTCCGTTTCCAGTGGTTGGTGCAGGTGGGAGTACGACACCTCCCTGTTCTCCCAAGTTGACTCATGAGTCCGAGCTGGACCGTGGAGGGCCTTTTACATCACACTAAGGATTTATCTGTATCTATGAGCAATGAGAAGTCTTGAAGCCAAGGAATTAAGATCAGTCTGTCTTCACTTGAGAGAATGATTAGTGGGAACGTGTTATTAGGTGAACGTTGTTAAGTTGGGGTGTAGAAGACGGGCAGGGCCAGGGGTGATGAGACAAAAGAGAAACGTGCAGAGGCTCGAGGGACAATCAGATGGGGGTTGAGGAGGAAAGGGCCCCTGCGGTGCTTTGGTTTCTAACTCGTGGTGCTGTTTTCTGAGAGGGCCAGCTGTGGAACGGCAGGGAATGAATCGTGGCTCAGACCTGTCATGTTCGGGAGTCTGTGAACAGTAAGTTGCATGTATGGAACCAGAGCTCAGCAGAGGCGAGAGCTAGAGACACAGGTTACGTAGGGCTGTGGTTGTGATGCGATTCCTTAGGGGAAGAATTTAGACTGAGCAGAGGCAGACTGGCAGAGAAAGGAACCAGCACGCTGATGTTCAGAGTGGGCGTCTGGAAGGTGGAACGAAGTGTGCTGTCTCTCCTTCCTCTGCCCACTCAGTGGAAGCAGCACATTGTCAGGTAGAGACTGATTTGGACAGGACTATACACAGGATGGAACATGCTCCGTTCAGGACATTTTGCCTGTATTCTACATCAGACTTGACCTGTGTTATTGTTATTGTTATTATTACTTAAAGATTTTTGTTTTTATTGTTGGGGACTCATTGTGGGTACAAAGAACCGGGTTACACTGCTTGCATTTGTTAGGTAAAGTCCCTCTTATAATCTTGGTGGCCTGCCCCCAAGAGGTGTGTCAGACACCCTGACCCCCCCACCCCTCCCTCCTTCCCTCTCTCTGCTCCCCTGTCCCCCACCCCCCGCCGTGTATTAGCATCGATTGTCCTCATAACAGAATTGAGTACATTGGATTCTTCCTTCTCCATTCTTGTGATGCTTTACTTAGAACATGTTTCAGCTCCATCCAGTTTAATTAATACTAAAGATGTAAAGTCTCCATCTTTTTTAGTGGCTGAATAGTATTCCATGGTGTACATATCCCACAGCTTGTTAATCCATTCCTAGGTTGGTGGGCATTTAGGTTGTTTCCACAGTTTGACGATTGTAAACTGAGCTGTGATAAACAGTCTAATGCAGGTGTCCTTATGATAAAATGATCTTTTTCCTTCTGACTAGATGCCCAGTAATGGGATTACTGGATGAAATGGTAGGTCTAGTTTGAGTTCATTGAGGGTTCTCCATACTTCCTTCCAAAAAGGTTATATTAGTTTGTAGTCCCGCCAGCAGTGTAAAAGTTTTCCTTTCTCTCCACATCCACGCCAGCATCTGCAGTTTTGAGATTTTGTGATGTAGGCCATTCATTCTGACTGGGGTTAGGTGAGATCTCAGGGTGGTTTTGATTTGCCTTTCTCTGATAATTAGGGATGATGAGCATTTTTTCATATGTTTGTTATTATTACTGTTTTCAGACGTCGTCTCACTCTTTTTCCCTGGGTAGAATGCTATGGCATCATCATAGCTCACAGCAACCTCAAACTCCTGGGCTCAAGTGATCCTCCTGTCTCAGCCTTCTAAGTAGCTGGGACTACAGGTGCTTGTCACCACGCCCGGCTAGTTTTTCTATCTTTAGTAGAGACGGGGTGCCACTTTGCTTAGTCTGGTCTCAAACTCCTGAGCTCAGGCAGTCCACCTGCTGAGGCCTCCCAGAGTGCTGGGATTACAGGCATGAGCCACTCGGCCTCACCTGTTTTATTTTTGATATAGTTAGGATCATATTGCATTGTCTTCTAAAAAATTATAGATATTTAAAATAAATTCCATGAAATCTGTGCATCCTAGAGCCATGGGAACTCCAGCAACCTAGCAGAAAGTTCAGCACCACTTTACTTCCTAATTCTCCCTGACACCCCCTTCCCACCACCAGATCCACCCCCGGGGTGGTCAGTTCCACTCCAGAATGTGTCTCCCCTGGCATCGCCCCGGCCAGGCTTCCTTCATCTCTTACACAATTGTCAAGGTCCTTTTCAACTTCTCCCCGCGTCCCTTCTTCCCTCCCTCTCTCCACAGACTTATTTAGATATTTACTTAAAGGAAACTAAATCATTTTGCTCCCTTGCTCTAAACCAGCAGTTCTCAACTGGTGGGTCGCGACCCCTTGGGGAGTCGAACCACCCTTTTACAGGGGTCGCCTAAATACATCCTGCATATCAGATATTTACATTACGATTCATAACAGTAGCAAAATTACAGTTGTGAAGTAGCAACAAAGATAATTTATGGTTGGGGGTCACCCCAACACGAGGAACTGTATTAAAGGGTCACGGCATTTGGAAGGTTGAGAACCACTGCTCTAAACCCTTATATGATTTCCTGTGATACGTCAGGGAAAATTCAAAACCTTTTTCTTGGTTTACAAAGCCCAGCACATGGTAATCCTTGTCAAACCCGTAGTCTCACTCTTGACTCGTGCCGGCCCTTCCCTTGGCGAACTCCGCTCATCCTTCAGAGGTCAGCTGGAGCCGAATAATTCAGAGATCTTGAATCAGATGAAGCCACGCTTTTTAAGAAGCAGGTTTCTCCTCTACACAGTCATTGCCTCCTTTTGATTTCTGGAAGGGTTTCCAAAGTATTGGTGATGCCCTTGGCTTGGCTGAGCAATGGATCGTGAGGGCCCAGTGACCCAGCACACACGGGGCCCCATACCTGGTTTCCTCTCAGGCAGGAGGCATCTTACAGTATGAAAGTGTGATTTCGGGGTCAGTGGACATAAGCCCAGATATCCGTTCTCCCACTTACTAGCTGTGGAACTTGGACAATGTTTTTCTTTCCCCTGAGCCAGTCTCCAGCCTGGTGGGCTGGGGTGGAGACAAAATGACATGTTTATAAGGCAGTGAGCGCAAAGTAAACGCCTACTCAAGGCTCTGGTCACCATCGGCTTCCCATGGTTATCCGTAGGATAAAGTTACCAAATTGTCAGTTTTTTTTTCTTTTTAGAGACAAAGTCTCACTTTGTCACCCTGGGTAGAGTGCTATGACGTCGCAGCTCACAGCAACTTCCAGCTCCTGGGCTTAGGTGATTCTCTTGCCTCAGCCTCCCGAGCAGCTGGGACTACAGGCGCCCGCCACAACGCCCGGCTATTTCTTTGTTGCAGTTTGGCCGGGGCCAGGTTGGAACCCGCCACTCTTTGTATATGGGGCTGGCACCCTATTTACGGAGCCACAGGCACCGCCCAAATTACCAAATTTTCAGGCTGTTCTACATCAGCTTGGAAACTGTAGTACAATACAGACAGACCTTCAGAGAAGCAGTTGATAAACACATTGACAGAATTCCTTGTTGGCTTCCCGTGAAAGTAGAAAGAGAAAAGGGATTCTTTGTCTGCGGCAAAGGTAAATGTTATAGAGAATATAGTTTCCCTTAGTTTTTATTTGATCTTGTCATTCTCTCTGAAGATGTAGTCTCAAAGAATGTGGAGAGCGTCAGAAGCAGAAGGAGGCTCTCTCGCTGATGCTCTGGGACCTTCCCGCCTCTCTGCTTACCCAGAGATCGTTTTTAAAGCCCTAGATAACGAAATGTCAAGACTGGAATTGGGGGGCAGCCTTCCCTGGGAAGACTGAATCTCAGGCCAGAGTGATCACACGCTGGCAGATGGTGGTGTGGCACATTTTTAATGTTTCTATTTCATTTCTTTTGTCAAATATCTTATGATTTAATTCTGTGTAGGTTTCAAATTAAAATCCTGTTACATTCTGGCGATTGTAAAATGAGCTGCGATAAACAGTCCAGTGCAAATGCCCTTATGATAAAAGGATTTTTTTCTTCTGGGTAGATGCCTAGTAATGGGATAGCAGGATCAAATGGGATACAATCGCCAAAATGTGCAAACAGCCTAAATGCCCACCAAGCCAGGAGTGGATTAACAAGCTGTGGTATATGGATACCATGGAATACTGCATAGCCACTTAAAAAGATGGAGACTTTACATCTTTTGTATTAACCTGGATGGAGGTGGAACACATTCTTCTTATTAAAGCATCACAAGAATGGAGAAGCAAGAATCCAGTGTACTCAATTCTGATATGAAGGCAGCAGATGAGCTAATGCAAGGAGTGTGGGGGTAGGGAATGAGGGGGCAGGTAGAAGGAGGAGGGAGGGGGCTGGGAGGTCACAGTGCGTGACGCACCTCTTGGGGCTGGGACACAATTATATAGAGGGACTTTACCTAACAAATGCGAGCAGTGTAACCTAATTCCTTGTACCCTCAACGAATCCCAAACAATAAAAATAATAATAAAAAAAATAAATAAAATAAAAGCTTGTTATAATCATCATACTGAAAGAGACTTTTGGGCTCAAGCAGATAAACCCAGAAGATTTCTGCAGCTCTTCTCAGGCTGGGTGGAGCAGTGGTGCAGTTTTTACTTCCATTAAGAATTTGTTTACCGGTTTAATTTTCTCCTTCCCTTTTTTTCTAGGATTATGACAGCTTTTTTGAATCAAAGGAAAGCAACACAGTCTTTTCATTCCTTGGCCTGAAACCACGGTTGGCATCAAAGGAGGTAAATCTTATCTTATTCTTGTTTTAAAATTCATCTTTTCAAGATTGTTCTTAGAGAATGAGATTTAAGGCAGAAGAAGAGTGTGTATGTAGTCTCCAAAATTTTTAGTTTTCACTTCTTCAAATGGATTAATTCACGGTAAAACACACAAAAGAAGCTAGGTGGGTTTTTTTTTCTTTTCAATTTTTAATTGTACTAGAAATAGAGTATTTATTTACTTAGAATTGAGACCATGGCGGGGTGTGGTGGCTTACCTATGTATTCTAGCACTTTGGGAGGCCGAGGCAGGTGGATTGCTTGAGCTGAAGAGTTGAAGACCAGCCTGAGCAAGAGCGAGACACCATCTCTAAAAAAACAGCTGAGTGTTGTGGTGAACTCCTGTAGTCTCAGCTACTTGGAAGGCTGCGGCAAGAGGATCACTTGAGCCTAAGAGTTTGAGGTTGCTATGAGCTGTGATCCCACAGCACTCTCTCTGCCAAGGGTGAAAAAGTGATAGTCTGTTTCAAAAAAAAAAAAAAAACAATTTATAGCTATCCTTCCAAAAGTTAAGGTAGCAAAAGTAGAAAGTGCTTTCTATTTTAGGTTGAAAATTCACATTTTTCACCTGTTTTATTTATTGAAATAGCAAACTCAAAGCCATATTTTAAAGGTATTTTAAACTTATTTTCATTGGAGAGGAGAGGTTTTATCATAACAAACGGTCAACCTTGGAATAATGCTGTAATTCCTAAATATTTTTGAAGCCACTTAAGTCATATGTCTTTTGAAAAACGTAAAGGACTGAATATTTTTTCATGTTCAGACCTAGAAATGACGTATATTATCTTCTTTATTAATAGTAGCACATGGATTAATGTCCAAACTAAGAAAAAGCATTTCTCTATTAATATTTTGATTGTTATTTTCCCTTTTAAAAAACACTTTTCCCCCAGATTATGGAAGTAGCTTAGGCTTATTCAGAAAAATTGGGAAAATCCGAGGAAGTATAAAGTAGAAAATAAGGATCATTACTCAGAGCCAGCCACATTGGTGTTTTGTTTCCTTGAGGTCTTTGTGTACACAGTCATATATTCCGAATTGAGACTGAATTCTAAAGTGCCTATTTTAACACAATTGAAATGCAAGTGCCTTCCTTGGAACTCTGGCGTCTGTAAGTCTTCCCAGGCTGGCCAGGATTTGTGCCATTTGGGGAACACCTGTAGCAGGAGGGCCGGGCCGTGGGCAGCAGATTATACAGCAGCTCTGGGAGAGCTCAGCCGATGGGGCACCTGCTTTGTTTTTACATCAGGAAGTCCGCAGATGGCCGTGGGTAGTTTTTGTGCACATGTTGTAAGCAGAGGCAAAACCTTCACGTTTAGTACTTAAGGTTCTTAAAACTATTTTTATAAAGAGAAACATTTGAGTACTTAAAAAAATTAGAGATTTTTTTTTTTTTTTGAGACAGTCTCAAGCTGTTGCCCTGGGTAGAGTGTTGTGGCGTCACAGCTCACAGCAACCTTAAACTTCTGGGCATAAGCGATTCTCCTGCCTCAGCCTCCCAAGTAGCCGGAACCACGGTGCCCGCCACAATGCCTGGCTATTTTTTGGTTGTAGTTATTGTTGTTTGGCGGGTCCGGGCTGGATTCGAACCTGCCAGCTCCTATGTATGTGGCTGGCACCGTAGCCGCTTGAGCCACAGGTGCCGAGCCAAAAGAGTATTTTTATGTTTTATTCAAAGATAATAAACAATCCAGGATCATCTTCAAAGAAGTGTAAAAAACTGGGATAAGGGTAATGTAATGAATGCATAAATCCAATGGACATTATTGTCTATGCAAAAACCTTTTTAAAAAGCACCACGTGTTCCTGTTTTCCCCAAAGATGTAGATTTCTTAGAGACTTTATGGGCTGACTTTTTTTATCCTTTAAAAATAATTATTTTCTCAAAAATGCCTCAGGAAATCTATTGTCTGTAAAATAAGCATTCTCACATGGCTGTGGTCATAGTATTAAAGTTGGTCTTGGTGCCCTTGAGGATGACTTAATTTCAGAGAATCCCAAAGACAGTGAGGGCCCAGGAAAGCCCCTGCCCTCCATTCAGCCCACTATTTTCAAGCACCTGAATCAGCTATACCGAGGCAGGAGTGCCTGGAAGCAGAGCGATGTCCATGGTAGGGGGTCTGCTCACCCATGAAGCATTCAAGACTTTAAAGGTTAATAGTAACTCAGACTTCATCATGATAGGAAAGCAATGAAGATACTTCTAAAAACAATTTAGCAGGCCAGGCGTCATGGCTAGCACTTGTAATCCCAGCAGTCTGGAAGGCCAAGGCGGGTGGATTGCCTGAGCTCACAGGTTTGAGACCAGCCTGAGCAAGAGCAAGACTCCCGTCTCTAAAAATAGCCAGGCACTTTGGTGGGTGCCTGTAGTCCGAACTGTTTGGGAGGCTGAGGCAAGAGAATAGCTTGAGCCCTTGAGTTGGAGGTTGCTGTGAGCTGTGATGTCACAGCACTCTACCTATGGGACAGAGTGAGACTCAGCCTCAAAAAAGAATAATTGAACAATTCAGCATTTCCGCCTTTCTAGAAATTTATGTTTTACCTTGATATTGATTCATCTCACAATCTAGAGGGTTGTCCAACCTTTTTTTCTCTCTGCAGCATATCAGAAGAATTAAGAGTTGTCTTGGGCCACACGTTAAATACATAAACAGAAACGAAAGTTTCTTAGCACAGAAAGGTCTGTGCATATTTTTCATGGTATGTGACACCACAGATTAGCAAAAAAACCACTCACAAAATTAGCATGTGGCCCACAGTCCAGAGGTTAGACACCCGGAAGGCTTTGACAGGGTACTCACAGGTTGAATGTACTAACAGATGAAAGCCCCCCTTTCTCCTCTCCTCTCCTGCTCTCTGCAGGGTACACACATCACAGACAGTGCTGGAAAGCCTATCAGGAAAAGAATATTCATGGTGCCAGCAGGCACAGGGGCAGTGTGGGCTCTGATTGGCGGTTTACAGAGGTGGACAGGGTGGTCTGCAGGCCACACTGGCTCTGCTTGTCCTGAACAGAATTTCAAAAGAACATAAATGTTGCTAATATTTAAAATATAGATTTCCTGCTTTTCCTGAGAAGTTGCAAGGTATGGAAACTCATCCCCGGCAGTGCAGGGGGGACTCACTTTCCCCTGTGGCTGGCTGCAGTCAGCAGCACCTGGCCCATCATGGTACCTCCCTAACCCTAAGAAAAGGGGCCCTTCTCACTCATAACTTTCAGGTAGAAAACCACCAAGTTTATTATTTTAATAGATCCCACGTGGGGCCTGTAGTGGAAGACCCAGAATAGCGCCTGGGAGAGGAGCGTCCAGAGTCAGCTTCCCTTTTATATTTGGCCGTTAAGATAGATGTGGCTGATGTCTGGGCTCCGATGCTGAACCTGGTTCAATCACATGAAGGTGATTTATTTCGATTTCCAGTGTGACGACTGTTCCTGACATTAAAAAAACCCTACTAGGCGCCTGTGGCTCAGTGGGTAGGGCACCAGCCCCATATGCCAAGGGTGCCGGGTTCACACCCAGCCCTGGCCAAACTGCAACATAAAAATAGCTGGGCGTTGTGGCAGGCGCCTGTAGTCCCAGCTACTCAGGAGGCTGAGGCAGAAGAATTGCCTAAGCCCAAGAGTTGGAGGTTGCTGTGAGCTGTGACACCACGGCACTCTACCAAGGGCGATAAAGTGAAACTCTGTCTCTACAAAAAATAAAGATTAAAAAAACCCTACTAAGGATAATTTTCTTGTCCATGTATTGCAATGACTGACGTCTTTTTTTTTTTTTTTAAACTAAATAGGCAGAGCCTTAGGAAAAGCAGAAGAGGATGGAGATGCATTTGGGGCTCCTCCTGGTACTCAGCACACCTGCTTACCTGATGCATCACTGTGACAAAAGCCACATGCATTATCAGTAACTTTGCTTGTCATGGAAAAGGGGTTTTGGAAGATGTGGGTATAATGGGAATTGCATGATTGCTTTAAACCAAATCAGGTGGTGGATTTTTCTTATTTGTTTTCTGATTTGCCTGCCGTTGCCTCACTCACCTGGAAATACGCTTCCCTGCTACAGGTGTGCTTCCTTAATGACTGAGTGATAAGTGGGTAGCGTCAGCAGAAAGGAAATGTTGGATCTGCCGTAGATTGTAGTAGATGCCAGAATTGTGTTAAACCCACTTCTCTTTACGCTGCCTCGATTGCATCCTTGAAATTAATTTGCCAGGTTATTAGAGTCTTTGAATCAGAACGAGAAAGAGCAATGCTGGTTGACAAAGGGCATTGACGATTTTTGCGGTAGAGTCACAAACTTCACTGTTCAGAGCTTTGTAGTAACACCTATCAGAAGAGTTAGATGTTCTAGACTCATTTTTGTAGTGGAAACTCTTAACCTCGTAAGTCCTCCAGGCACCTTCAGATGTCTCCAAAAATCCCTGCTGCAATGTCAAGTGCTCAGAGCTAAGTTACAGGGATGAAAATAATCGGGATTTGGGGAAAATATATGCTTCTTTATCTCTTGCAAGGGGAAAGTCTCACCTAAATGCATAAGATTCCGTGAAAGATATATTTTAAGAGGTGCACGAATTAGATACTAAATTCAGAGGAAAACAGCCTGCCTAGTATCTGAAGGTATATTCAGCTGTAGCAGTTTATTTACACATAAGTGCACATATATTTTTAAATGCAGCTCCCCTAACTAACAGCTGCTTGTTCTATTTTGTGAAGGGATTATATTTTTTGAAGAAGGAAGATCTTAATTAGATATATTTTATGAACCCTTGACAAGGCATATTAAAAGATACCAATCTTGCTGTACAATTTAATTTTTTCTTACATTACTTTTCCTTTTTCCTGTAACTTTACTTGCTCGTATTTCTGGCCAGTGCACAGTCTCAGATTTTGAGAATAGTGCAGATGGGTGTTCTCATCCACACACGGGTACAAGGGTACTCTTCAGAGCAACACGGAGGAGAGAGAGGCTCTCTAGAGAGTCACTTGGAATTGTATTGGATCCCAGCCCTCTGGGAGGCTGAGGCAGGTGATTTGCTTGAGCTCAGGACTTTGAGACCAGCCTGAGTGAGAGCAAGACCCCACCTCTAAAACCAGCTGGGCATTATGGCAGGCACCTGTAGTTCCAGCTACTTGGGAGGCTGAGGCAAGAGGAATACTTGAACCCAAGAGTCTGAGGTTGCTGTGAGTTATGATGCAATGGCACTCTACCCAGGGAACAGAGTGAGACGCTGTCTCAAAAAAAAAAAAGACTTGTAGTTGGCAAGTAAAATCTCTTCTCCCATTGGGGTGGATGCTGGCAGGCAGCAAGATGTCGGCTTCCGTGGGCGGAGGCTGCTTCTCAGTATCCTTGTCCCTGTAATAGGAGCTCTCAGGGTGTTAGCTGTCAACCATGGGAACAGCCTTCAACAGGATAACATCTTAGAGTACTGCCTACAATACTATTCCCAGCATCCTGATTCTGGGCCTTGTTATGACTCAGAGCAGGAAACTTGTAAGAAATGGAAAGAGCAGCAGAATTAAAGCTCATGTCCACGCCACCCCCTACCCACCTGGCCCCATGCCTTGCTAAATGTAGTCCATGAAGAACCTGTTGGATGCTGATGCTGGAGGCCCGGCCTGACGTGTGCAGTCCAGGGCCATAGCCAGAAACAAAGCAGGACAGGTCCTTACTTGCCTGGAACAAGGCCTGATCCACAATCATTTCTCCAAGGAAAGCTGCTGTCAAACATGGATGTTACGGGTTAGTTGGCGCTAAGTAAGATCCAGGCCAAATTCCATGTCATAAATCCCAGGGACTATTCAGGAATTCTTTTTTTTTGATTGTGTGTGAGTCTCCTGATGAGACTCAGACTTTCTTTTTAAGATTCCACAGTTTTGAGAATGGTCTTGTTGTAGTTACCCAGCTTCATTTGCTTTTCTCTTGCCAGTGAGCTCCAAGAACCAAGTTGGGAAGGTTGGGGCATTGAAGTTAAATTCTGGGGTCACAAGATCAGTACCTTATTTGTTGGACAAAGAAAACTGTCTGTATTTGTCTTAAAACTTTTGATTAGTCCTAGTATACCTAGTGTGATTATATTAAACAGACAGAAAGGACAGTAGTGCCGAATTCTGCTGCAGTTACACACCATCTCCCCACCTGGCTTTGAATTTATTTTTCTTTTCTTTTTTGATCAACAGAGATATGAAAGAGCAGCCTGGGTGGTGCTGTGCCGGGAGTGAGCCCGCAGCAGCCCCGTGGTGGCACTTGTACAGCACCAGGCTCTGCCGGGTGTCCAGGCATCGCCCTTGGAGCCACCTTGTCCTCAGAGCCTATCTTGTCCTTGTGTGTTTTTACCAGCTGAATTGCAAACACATAATAACGATTTTCTTGTTCCTTTTATAACTAGCTGCCTTTAGATTTTGGTAATCACAGTCTTAAAAACCCAGGAGAGAAGTAGTTGGGAATTGTGGGAACACATTTAATATGAAGGGCATTTCAAGACAGAGTTTTTATTTCCTGCAGCAGGCTTGTTGGGACAAAGGGAATGTGCTACTAAAGACCAAATGATGCCATTGTAAAGTCGGAGGTAGAACAGAGTGCCACCCTGCTAGACCAGGGGTAGAGTCAGTTGGGAAAATACTTTTTTTCCGAAATCTAGTGTTTTATTAAAAACAAAGAAGAGGAAAGATCTTTTCCCCCTTCAGACTCTAATATATTTTAGATTTGTTTCTCTTTTATAGATTTAATTCAGCATCCTCCCAGGGATGTTTTTATATTATATGAATTTAATAATGAACTAAACTTACTTTTGTCTGCTGTTACTGAAAGGTACCAAAGCCTCTTTCTATTTTTTGGTTTTTAGTTTCTTTTTTTTTTTTTTTTTTTTTGTCTTGTTTTGTTTGATTTTATTATGAGGTTTTGTTTTTTCTGGAAATAGTTTTCATTTAACAGTTTTTCTCAAGTGTCAGGTTCCACATTGATCTGTATAATTATTATTTTTAGATTTCAATTTGTATATGTTCGTCTCTAAAGGAATTGGTGAAATCTTAGGTTTTATATTCAGCATTAAAGGGGAATAAATTCCAGAAAACATACATCCTGAGACTGGAGTGTTTGTTCCCTAGGTATTCCTCACACTTCCTAAAATTTTAGTTCTGTCTTAGGCTGAATCTCCTCTGTCGGGCAGGGAGGCTGTGTTTCTGCTCCCACCCGTGAACCCTGTGTATGAAAGCTGCACGTTCAGTTGTCAAAGTACAAACCGATTGTGTGGCCACTCTCGGAGCCAGGCCGGGTCCAGCATGGTGATGTCGGGAGGAGACCGAAGAATCATGTCAGGCAGTGATCAGGGCTGAACGGAGTTCAACCACTCAGCCCCTGGGCGGGTTCCGATGGACAGCTTGGTAGCATCCTGAGTACTAACAAGGGCAAAGTGGTCGCGACCCTATTACCAGGGCCCACTGTGGGGTGGCCACCTCCGGAAGCAGAAGAGAGCAACACTTCTGAAGTCAGCGTGGGAGGTTGATCTCATTGCTGAACCATTTCGAACATTAAACACCAGGACGGAGTAGGGGGTGGAGGAAGGGATCAAAGGGAACAGGCTGTAAGTTTGCTGAGATGTTCAAAACTGAAACCAAATAAGCAGAATGGTCACTGCCCACTTATGACCCAAATTTTCAAAGTTTTCCTAGTTCTTCTGGAGACGCAGATCAAAAGTTGGTATGTTCGTCCTTTCCGTCAGCATGGATCGAGCCCCTGCAATGTGGTGGGTGCTGTCTGAGCAGGACAGCCATCTCCACCTTCAAGGGTGAGGGGGACAGAAACAGGAGACATGTTAGGGCCAGTGGTGAATGACAGGGCGAGGGGAGTTCATGGCGCTCCAGGCTGTGGTTCGTCATCTTGTGGGCATCTTTCTGTTTGTTATGTCCAGCCCAGTTTTTAAGAACGTCACATATGCAATGGAATATATATATGGGAGAGAGAGAAAGAGATTTATACACACATGTAATGTATATGTTAAAGTATGAAGAGTAATGATCGTCATAATAAAGCCCCTGTGTGCCTACCACCCACCTTACTGCCTTTCCTGGGGGCCCCGTGTGCTTGTCCCCGAGCCCCTCTCTCCCCCGTGTGAGGGGGAGGCCCGTGCTGACCTGTCCTTGATCATCTGACCTTCGTGTATGTGTCCTTAAGGAATAATAAATGGAATTAAACTGGATGTATTCTGTTACTTTTTATATTCGTTGCCTTGGGAGTGTTTTCACGGCTCAGGGCTATTCCATCATATGAAAACATCACAGTTTCTCTCTTTTCCAGTTGCTGCTTATTGAAGTAGATCTTAGACTGAAATAAAAAACAGGAAATGTAGCTGTGAATATTCAGCGGTGTGGCTTCTGGTGCATGAAAGAATCGGTGTGTACCTTGACTAGCACTGCTGAGTTGAACAGTGAAACACATGAGGACTTGACTGGTTAAGCCAAATTGCTTCCCACAGTAATGGTGTCAACTTACATTCCCACCAGGGCACTAGAATTTTCAGGACTCTGCATCTTCACCAATGTCTGGCGCTGTCAGAGTCAGTTCTTTGCCAAGCTGGGGGTACAAAATAGAATCTCATAGTGGTTTCATTTTGTGTACTTTTGAGTATTAGTAAGGTGAACATGTTTTGTCACGGTAATGTGTTTCTCCTTGGAAACCTCTCTTCATGTTAAGTTTATATAAGGTAGGTTTTTCTAGTGCGCTGATTTTCAGCTCGTCAGCCTATCAGCCAAGAAATACACTTGGAGAACGTCTGTGTTCTAAGAAGGGGTCTTTCTGTGCGGGTACTTTAAGGCTCATCAATTCTAGTTATTTGGTAAGAAATGAATGTCATTAATAGTGTGATTTAGTTTTCTCGTACAAAATTTCACCAACGGTGAATCTTTATGTAGACTGCATGCTTACATACGCACATTTCCTCAGTCTCACAACCTTTAATGAATGGGCTTATAGCCATAGCCAAAATGATGTTATTTAATTAACATGAAAAGTTTGGGAAGTCATAGGAGATAGTATTGAATGTACCTAATTAACCCTTAAGCAGAGTGACCTCGATCAGCTATGTGCTGAACACGTTGTGTGTTGTGGTGGCAACACGTTTACATGTGTGGAAACCAATTGGTGGGTAGAGGAACAAGACACCAGAACGCAGGTTTGTCTTCCGAGACTCCTGCTAACTCAGGGGACAGCATCTTCAACAGACTGTGGATGCTGGTATTGGAAAGCATATTATCTGAAAACTTAGCATTGCTTATAATAAACAGAACAAAGATTTAGACCTTTTTATAAATTGGCAATCTACATTATTGTAATATACATCATTTTTAGCCTTATAATAAAAAAATTCATGATACCCAAACTTACACTGAAAAAGCTCTAGTGTGGGTACCTGTCCTCACGCATGTTACAAAGACAGGCTCTAGGATGGAGCAGGGCCTCCCGAGTGGCAGCGACACACCTCACACGGCTGTTGACACTTGAAATGCACCTTGCGAATTTGCGATGTGAGCACAAATATATTCCAGATTCTGACAACTCAGTGTGAAAAAGTTGTTAAATATCTCAGCAATTTTTATATAGATGACACATTGAAATAGTCATTTAAATTCATTGGGTTTAGTAAAATATTAAAATTAATTTCACCTTTCTCCTTTTTATTAATGTGACCACCAGAAAATTCAGAATTACTTAGATGGTTTGCATTGTATTTCTTTTGGACAGCACTTTTCTGTGCAAACTTCTTTACCTGAATGTACAATAAAGCAATAACTTTAAAAGGTTTTCTTTGGTTTTGGCAAAACATTGCCTTCCTTTATAATACTGAAAGGAGATGTGAACATCTCAGGAACATGATTTTCTAATGCTGCTGCCAAGATAAATGCTTTTCTCATCTTGCTTTTTGTCCTTCTAGCTGGAAACATTTTTGTGTAGTGAGAGAAGTTATTTTTTCCTTGGGATAGCAGAATAATGTCATAATGTGTGACACCTCTGTCCAGTCTCCTGTTACCACATGACCTTATAAAGATGATGTCTACTGCTGAACTGGTATCTGCAAATTAAACCACAGTGGCATTTCTGTACTTTTCCCCCCTTTCCAAGTCGAATTTCCTGTGTATATTTAAGGTATACAACATGTCGTTATAAATCACGTACACACAGTGAAGTGGTTACTACGGCGGAACCAGTGGACACGACCCACGCCCACCCTCTAACATACAATCCCTTCCTCTCCCCCCGACAGCAGCTTAATCTACTCCTTTAGCAAAATCCTGAATGCCGGACACTTTTGCTAATTTCAGACTATTAAAGGGATCCAAATGTTTTTGTTACATGGATAGCTTTTGTAATACCTGAGTCTGGGCTGTAAGTGTGCCCATTCCCTGATAAGTGTTCCGTGTTCATTGTACCTGCGAGGTAGGTTTCTGCCCTTTCTCCTGTTGCCTACTCCTGCTTGATCTCCAGAGACTTTTCCTTCCCGCTGTGCACGTGGGTCCATCAGCTAGTTACAGTTTATTAGAGAGCACATGTGGTGTTTGTTTTTCCGTTCTTGAGATGCTTCCCTTAGGATACGGGTCTCCAGTTCCATAGAATTGCTGCAAAAGACATTAATCCATCCTTTTGTGTAGCTGAGTAGTACTGTGTGGTAGATATACACCACGTTCTGTTAATCCATGATACGCTATTTTTTTTTTTTTTCTGAGACAAAGTCTCACTTTTTCACCCTGGGTAGAGTGCTGTGACATCATAGCTCACAGCAACCTCAAACTCTTGGGCTCAAGTGATTCTCTGGCCTCAGCCTCCCAAGTAGCTGGGACTACAGGTACCTGCCACCACACCTGGATAGTTTTTCTATTTTTAGTAGAGACAGGGTCTGGCTCTTCCAAAAGCTGGCCTCAAACTCCTGAGCTCAAGCAATCCCCCCACCTCAGCCTCCCAGAGTGCTGGGATTACAGGCATGAGCCACTGCATCCGGCTTCATGATACACTATTATTACCTATAGTTCTCATGTTGTACCTTAGGTCTTTTGACTTGTGCATTCTATTAGGTTATTAAGTATGAAATGTCTGATTTCCTTAAGCACTAAGTTTGACAGCTCTTATATTTTGACATTTCCCTTTAGCACATCTGTGTGTCTGTGTGTGTGTGTGTGAAGGTACATCCTCATTATTTCAAACATACATTTTGGTTTATGCTTTCAAAGTTTGATTTAGAGCAATTTTGGTGAAACCATGGGTAAGTCCAAAATTGTTATTTTTTAGTTCCATTGTGGAACTAAGGCAGTTCAGACAGCTCAATATCAATGAAGTGTTTGGGAAGGGCGTGCCTAATGAACACACACTACATTGACAGTTCGAGACGTCCCATTCTGATGATTTTAATCTTGAGAATAAGCTACATGGGCACCATGAGACTGAGGTAGATAAGGATGAGCTGAAAACTAGTAGCGGAAATGAGTCCGTCTCGGCCTACATGCGAATTAGCAGCAAGGTCTGATGTTACTCTTCCAGCAATATTGGAGCGTTTGAAACAAATCAGCAAGGTAACGAAGCTGGGTAGATGGGTTCCTCATGGATTAAACCAGCACAAGGACAAAATAATCTCAAGGCTTACCTTTCTTTGCTGTCATGCCATATTGTTATGTGTGATGAAAAATGGATTCTTTCTGACAATTGCAGCGTTGGGAACAAGGGTTAGATGAAGACGAAGTGCCGAAACAATCCAAAACTCATATTCAGGTGGTGTCTGTGGCTCAAGGAGTAGGGTGCCGGCCCCGTATACTGGAGGTGATGGGTTCAAACCCAGCCCCAGCCAAAAAAACATGTCAACAACAACAACAACAAAAGAGACCAAAACCCGTATTCATCAAATCGAGCTAATGGTGTCTGGTGGTCTGGGGCTGGTGTTACCCGCTGCAGCTTCCTGAAGCCTGGTCAGGTGATTACAGCGAGGTCACGGCACCCAGCTGAACGACATGACACCCGTGATGGAGCAGCCGGGACTGGTCACAGCTGGTCACAAGGCCAGTCCCCTTGTAGGACAGCGGGGCAGCACAAACTGCTCCAACCCCAGAAGCTGGACTTGGAAACCCTGTCAGCACCGCAGTCACCAGACCTTCACCTGCTCCCCGCCACTTCCTCCAGCCTTTTACCACTTCCTGCAAGGAAAAGTATCCGATTCTCAACAAGCTGTGGGAAAAGCTTTGGCGATTTCACCGCCACTCACTGTCCAGGCTGCTTCTCACTGACATAGACGGGCCACCGTCAAGACGGCAGAACTGAGCCTGTAGTTTAGCCGGCACTTTGATTAATTGTGCTGCCTCTTGTTTGGGATACAACAAACTAAACTTCTGGTTAGAAACCAGACCTAATAATGACCTAATACGTATTACTTTGTATCCTTTGACCCACATCTCTTCATTTCCTCCCCTGCCTGTCCCAGTAACCACTGTTTTATGTATTTGTATATTTGACTTTATTATTATTATTATTATTTTGGTTCTACACATAAGAGACTGATTTTTTCTTCCTGTGTCTGGCTTCTGTTCCCGGGCACAGCGTCCACATGTGTAAAACAGCAAGAGCTCCTTTTTTAAAGGGTGAATAATACGTCATCGCATACACACACACCATAGTTTCTGTATTAACAGTGGTCAGTGCCTCTCCGTGTCCAGTCTCTTGTTACTATATTATCTTACACATCTGGTGTCTCCTGATGAGTCCGTCTGTATCTGTCAACTGTTGTCTTTTTTTAAAAGAGGGAATGTAATGAACTGCACAGATACCACCTATAATCTGCAGAACAGTGATGAATATTAATGGGACTTAGTCACAGACTCCCTAAAATGTTCATTCTCTGTGTGTAAAACTCATTTGAGCTTATAAGAATATATGGATAATCTGCCTTGAAGAAGTTTCCCTCTGGTTTCATTGCCAAAGATTGAAAGAGTGTGAATGTTAAGGGAAAATTTTTCCTTTTCCCACCCAGGGTTTTTAAACATGACTCTTTTTGCTCTTCTCTTACAAAAACGTTGTTTGAGAAAAACCTGTCTTATTTTTGTCATTAAAATAACATGGTTCTGGCACTCGTGAATGGAGGAAATCTTTCTGGTGTTATTTCGTTTGGGATCTACCCCTGAATCGGGAGAGTGATTGTATTGTGGTCCTTGCCGGCCCGTGTGGTCCTTCACGTGCCACTTTGAGTCTCATTATTATTGGTCACTCGAATGAATTACCACACCTGTGTAGCGTCTCACTTTGGGGGATGGGCAGAACAACTTGTCCCAGAGAAACACACACAAACATTGGTCATGCTGTAAAATTAGATTCCGTTTGTTGACATCATTATCCTGTTTGAGCTCTCGTTTGTCCCGTTCCCTGTCACTCTGAAGATGTAATAACGATCAGCAGCTTCAAGGGCAGATCCTGGGCTCTGCGACAGCTCCAGCACCGACTGTGAGCTTGGCAGTTTTGTCACGGACGCGGTTACCCTGGCCCAGACCTGCCCTTTCCTCTGTCTTCCTGTCTTCAGAGGTAGACCAGTCCTAACCAGTGGGCTCCTAACCAGCTCATACCGGTGACAGAAGCGAGGACAACTGCAGTGTTCCTCCCCCGCCTGGCAGGTGGGATAACTGATCCCAGCCGCAGCCTCGCTACTGTGCCGCTTCACAGATTTGTCACCGTGCCATCCCCTAGTCGCAGACGAGGGGCTGAGTACTGACGGCTTTCCCGTCCCGGTCGGAAGGTGTCTGTGTGAACAGAATTTCAGTGACTTTAGTCGAGACTCCAGCAGCAGACTGGGACGGCTTCTGAACCACAGACCAGGAAACCCCTTTCCTGTCTTCTGACTCATTGAGGGCCCCAGGCTGCCTCCAAGTGACTTTCAGAGTGACCCAGAGGTCCGAGGGCAACCCCAAAACAGGTGAACAGTTAGACCTACAGAAAGGGTGGGCGGGGGTGCTGCTGGGATCAGAAGGCTGCGGTCAGGACGACAGTTAATCAAGGGATTTGGGGGGGAGTGTGCCTCAAGAGACAGCTGTCTCCCTGATGCCGTGTTCGCCATCCCCGAAAACTGCCTGTAGTCACCCTCATAGAAGTGGCCCTTTACTGGGTAGTGGTTTCAATATGTTACCATTCAATGGAATAGCGTCCTGGGCATGACTTTCAGTGAAAAGTCATGAGATAAACCGTCCGGCCAAAGCCCAAAAGCTCTCCTAGTAAGTCACAAGCCTTGGTTGTGTCTTCTACCTGGTGAACCTCTGAGAAAGGAGGGAATAAACCTTTTCTTATTTCAGTAAGGGCATAGTCACCAATTTTGTGGACAGTAAGTATTTATGTTTGGATGATATTGTTAAAGCATAGCACCCTGTAACTTCCCCGTGAGCATAAATGTTCACTGTTTAGTATCTCAAAAGCTGCTTTAAAAAAAAAACAGTTGTACCATTCAATTTGGGTGAGCTTCATACTGAGAGAGCAGTTACTGTTAACAGCCTCTTTTTTCCTTGTATACATTTGTCATGTAATAGTTGACTCTACAGCCCGATCAAATACATGACTTACTATGTGATCAGCAGTCTGTTTGACAGTTGACTAGATGGCCGTATCCTGGGAAGTCTAGCTTTTCTTTATTGTATCACTAGAACTTTGATTCCTTATGTCTTCTGCTACAGTTACCAATTATCAAGTTTGAAATGTGTTAAGACCAATCAGATGATTAACATCATCTAGTGATTTAAACAGGGGAAGTGAAATATAAAGACTTGCTAAACTGATAAAGAGGTGGCTATCAGAGAGATAAGAAAACGGTATTTTACTCTATTACATTTGTTGGAGAATACCCAAGGAGGGGCACACTTGGAAGGGAGGCTCAGTTTCGACCTTGGGAAGTTCTAGTTCCAGTCCCCTGGATGCCCGAGAAATTCCCAGGGCAAGCAGGAAGGAAGCTGCTCTCGGGGTGCAAGCAGGGGACAGCTTAGCCCTAGCCGGTGGCAGGCCTGTGACCTTGCTGCAGACGGGGTCCCATGGAGACAGGAGTCTGGAGCACAGGCTGTCATGACAAGTAGGCTGTGGGAGGCTGCCCAGGATGAGCTGGGCAGAGATTCCCACACTGCTGACCTATGCGCAGGAGCTAGGCGGTGTAGGAGAGCCCTCCCTACTGCTGACCCATGGGGGAAGCTGGACATTGTAGGAGAGCCCTCCCTACTGCTGACCCATGGGGGGAGCTGTACAGTGTAGGAGAGCCCTCCCTACTGCTGACCCATGGGAGGGCTGGACAGTGTAGGAGAGCCCTCCCTACTGCTGACCCATGGGGGGAACTGGACAGTGTAGGAGAGCCCTCCCTACTGCTGACCCATGGGGGGGCTGGACAGTGTAGGAGAGCCCTCCATACTGCTGACCCATGGGGGGCTGGACAGTGTAGGAGAGCCCTCCCTACTGCTGACCCATGGGGGGAGCTGGACAGTGTAGGAGAGCCCTCCATACTGCTGACCCATGGGGGGAGCTGGACAGTGTAGGAGAGCCCTCCATACTGCTGACCCATGGGGGGGCTGGACAGTGTAGGAGAGCCCTCCCTACTGCTGACTCATGGGGGGGGGCTGGACAGTACAGGAGAGCCCTCCCCTTAGTGCCCCTCACACTGGAGGCTGAGGAGAAATGTGCAAAGGAGTTCTGCCCACCACACGACAGGTATTGAAGAGTGAATGTAGAGTGAAGATGCAATAAACTGATCCCGGCACATGTCGTAGAAGGGTTCTGTAGGAAGATTTTCTAAGTGGCTTGTCACCTGGAATTACTCATGTTCCTTAAGAGCAAAAAGATTTATGTCCTGTGAATGCAGGTAATTGAAGTGAGTGTTGGCATCGCAGGCAGTGCTGCCACCTTGCTGTCCGGCATCCCACACCTTCCTACAGGAAGCAAGAGGCTCAGCTGCTCCCCGGGCTAGTGAGAGGCTCGTCACAGGCATAAACGTGACAGATGCAAAGCTGGGGACGGAGGGTGGGGCTCTAGTCATTCTTGCTCGGTGACTCCATGCTTGATTTGATAAAGCTGCTGAAATTCAAGGAAAATGCATGGTGATGCTGAAGTATGTGGTTAAAGCTTATGGAAATGACTCCTGCGCACAGCGGTGACCCACTGTGATCCCAGGTACCCGGGTGGCCAAGGTGGTCGCATTGCTTGGGCCCAGGAGTTTGAGACCAGCCTGGGCAAAATAGCAAGACTGTGTCTCAAAAAACAAAAACAAGTAAAACACCAAAAACCAAAGAAAATGACTTCTCATGTAATCAGTTATCCAGATGTTATTCACTAACCTGTTGTTACAGCATTGGTCTAGTCTGGCCCTAGAATTTCTCTTTAATTCCAAATCAATAATCACATAGGACCCAGTAGTTTTTGTAAAGGACCCAGGAATTGGCTGTCTTTTTATTTTTAATTTTATTCCTGTGGCAAATAGGCAATTGGAAAATCTCTCTGTAACTTCTGGCCTATTCATTCACTCTAAAAGATTTTTCCCAGAAGGGAGGACAAAACATGGGGTGACAAGGCAATGGCAGGTGCCAGATCCAATTAAACACAGCAGCTCTGTGTGTCCCCAGTCTCAGTCCGCGGTGGCTGGTGATTAGGTAGGTGGATAACAGGGAGACAGACGATCCTGCCCGGCGGCCTTCCTTTATTAGCTATAAGCCAGGCTCGAGTAAAAGAAAAATTAATTTCACTGGGAAAGTAATTGGCTTCAGAAGACGGCCGTGCGGGACAGGCAGCTTGTTACTCACTGGTGCCTCCCAGCCTTGGTAAGCGCCTGTTTTCTGTCTGTTGATTTTCTCATCAAGACATACTTCCCAAGTCAGAGTGCCAGGACCATGTGGGACTTTGTCTGGAATATAAACGTGCTTTTCAGTGTGGCTTGTCACCGTGCTGGTGGCATTGTGGTGTGGTTGACCCCACCTGTGGAAAGGCTCTATGTTGGCGAGGAGGTTGTCCCTGAGGCTCTGTGCTGTGAGCTTCACAAATGCCCACAAGTTGTGTTCAACACAGGTTCACTCCAGGACTTAGTTAACCTCAGCCTGTAAGCCCAGCACTGGCTGGGCATTGATATATAGGCCAGATTTGGGACTATTCTTTCACAAAAGTATTAGTTAATTAAACCATCTATTTCCTCTAATGGAAACTTACTGCTGGCTGATAAAGAAAGCAGACCCAAATCTGATACTACTCATTTTTATCTTACATAACTACCCACTTTTTAAAATTTGATTAATTTTCTTTTATATTCATCCTAGAATATTTTTTTAACCCTTAACTATCACGTTCAAGATACTCACTAATATAAACTTTGGGTTGCTTATCTGTTCAAGAAAAGCTCTGGCCTTCATGGGCTCCTTATTAATTTTAGCTCTAAAGTCAGAAATCAATATGAATTTCTTTTAGAAGCCTGACAGAAGGCTGACGGTTTAGCAGTTGCTAGATATAGCCCTTAATATGAGCTAACTGCTGTTCTCTAGTTTTCTTGGGTAGAGCAAGTGGGTGGATGATAAAAACAGCATGTTCTCTTGCCTTACAATAACCTTGATTATAGTCAAAGTTCTTTGCCTAACAATAACTTTGGTTGTATTCAAAGCTGTCAGAAAGTGACTACATAAATATTAAATGTAAGATTTGGAAAGCTCTCCTGATGTGTGTATGTATGTGTGTGTATGCATGTGTGTGTACACACACACATATATATATCTTAGAGACATTTGTCTCAATTTTTAGTTCTACTGAATCTCAGTTTATAAAAAAGACAGAGCAGCGGGGAGTATCTTTAAACACAATGTTCATTCCAGTTATTCCATTTAAGTCTTGCCCTAGGCTATGAATGTGACCAACAGCAACCATCGGGAGTAAAATGCAACAATTATAAAGTCAGTGGTGAGAATGGCAAGTAAAATTTCGTGAGTGGTAGCAATATAGGGCATAAATAAGGCTGCACGAACAAAGGAGGCAATTCCAGTGTGAAGAGGAAAAGCTAAGCTGATGGTTTTTGTAAGAGTTTGCTGCCTGTTTTAAAATCAACGTCAGGTCTTCTGAAAGTGGCCAAGTTAAGAACTGTCAATGAAACCAGAAAACAGGGTTCCAGGGACAGGTTTGCATTCTTGCTAAGCCCTGCTGAATTTCACACACAGCACTCTTATTTCAGATTCAAAACATGTATTTACAGTTATAAGTTGAAAAATTTTAATTTTAGAATGGGGGGAAGGACTCAATGTTAGTGACCAGTGAACTTTCCAAGTATTTCCAGAACTCTGAATGCACCTGCCTGGCACTGGTTGCTGCTCTCTGTTGGCTTTGGAAAAAACAAATCGACCCACAGCTGTTTTCAAAAATACATGCAAATCTCGTGGAAAGGAAATACCGAAAGGATGTAAGAAAACAATTACTTGTGTGTCTGTGCGACTGGGTGCACCTTTTATGAATATGCTAATAGTCCAACAAAGTCAAGGGTGTTCTGGTTCTAAAGTGGAAAACAGGGCAACAGAGCGAGATCGAAAAGTAATCAGCCGCATCGTTGACTCTCTTAATTTGAATTTTGCACAGAAAACTGGAGCTACAAGGGAACAGAGGAAAATGCTGATGTTCCATGACTGAAATATATGGTGCATGCATTTGCTGGGCGATCCTGGGGAAGGACGAAGGCGCTTAGCTCGCCCGGGCCAGCGGGCGAGCGGACCTGGCGGGCGGCGACACCTAGAGGCCAGACGGCGCAGGACACGCTGCAGGCAGGGCTTCGCGCTGCGTTTTAATGGCAGGTACCTAGGAGACCGCTGTGAAAATGAAACAACCTCTCAAAAATGGCAAATGATAGTATAGTAGCCTGGAAATGAGGCCTGGCAACGGGAAGCTTTGAAAAATCTCAGAAAGGCTCTCTCTTCACTTCTCTTCTCCTCCTCCTCTCCCCCGTGTCCCCCCGTGTGTCTTCTCTCTCTCTCTCTCCCCTCCCCCCTCCTTAATGCTGCTCTGCAGCTTCCCCACCAATAAAGACCTTTCGTACAAGCAAAAAAAAAAAAAAAGAAAAATCTCAGAAAGTTACTCAAGTGGGTCAGGAAACCTGGGTTCTGGAAAGAGGCACACACCTGTCGTACTGTGGGGGAGGGCAGGAGGGTGGGTGGGGGCGGGGCGGGCGGCAGGAGGACCTGTGGGCACGGGGGCTGGGCCTGGTGGAGGGCAGGAGGGCGGCATGGGGGCGGGGGCCCATGCCAGAGGCATTGCGCTGGGATTCACGTCCAGGCAGTACTCATTCTCAAGAGGTTCTAGAGAATTGTAAAGTGAATCGCAGACCAGACGAGGGTCTTCAGGGCACTGACCACAGGACCTCGCGCAAGTGGACGATAGGAAGTAACTCAGCCTGACGCTGCTGTGCTGGCTGGGCCAGCCCGGCGCGGAGCAGAGGCCTCCGCCAGGTCCCAGGGCCTGGCCTGGTGGCTTCCCTTGCTGCCCAGGGAGGAAGAAGCGATTGGAAAAACAGAAGAGTTTTAAGCAGAGCAAACAGCAGTGAAATAACTCAGCGGTCTCCATGATTAATAAGATGTTAGGTTGTGTGGCCGCAAGTGGCCAGAGATAAGCTGCGCCTTAATGGCTCAGCCGTGTGCAGAGAGATTGTTCTTCTGACGATAACATCTGTTCTGGGTTCAGAAAAAAAGGAGGTGGATTTTTTTCTCACGTAACTTTGCTGCCCCTTGTTCATGCTGTAGGAAATGATGTCCAAACCTGGCTAAGCAGCCAAATGTATTTTAATCTATCTTTTTAATAAGCCACTTCTAGTGATAAAAGAAAAAGGAGCTGTAAAGCTAGAATGAAGATAAGCAATTGATGATCCAGCAAAACTCTGAAGACAATTTCCAGAGAAAGATGTGCAATATATTTTTCATAAGGCTCTTAATATGCTTCTGCTCTCTCACCAGTGGGCTCATGAAAATTTTAGTGAGATTTTCATTAAGAAAAAAATATCACCCTGGTAAAGACCCAAAGGTGAATTGTTGAGAAATGTGAAACAAATGTGATATTATTGAACCATTTCACACTAAAGAACTTGTAAAACATCTATTTTCCTACTATTATGGAAATTGTATTTGATCTTTATCTTTTGAATGTGAACTAATTCACAGCTGGGGCTGATTTCACTGACAGAGAAAGATATAAGAAATATGGCTAGAAAAATGTGTGAGTCGGTGAATTGAGAGCCTCAACCTGTTCAGATCCCTCCAAAGCTTTTGAGAAGATTGTGATAAGGCAAGCATGAAGATTATTAGCACATATCTGAAAGCTCCCTTGCGCCAGGCCTGCAGGAAGCAGCATAAGACAGAGTTTGCCTTCAGAGAGCCACAGACTGGCTCAGGGTAAAGAGAGAAAACAAATATGTATTGCCAGTTCTGTTATTTATACGTTAGAAGACACAACTAAAAGACATCCCGAATGAAAGTACGACTAAAACACAGGAAGGACACGTAATCCAAAGTTCTATCTTGGAGAGTCTGCTAGAAAGGTCTTATCAGAGGGTGTCATGCTGAAGCTCCATCATGAATGAATAAGATCAATTAACCAAACGCCCAATCGATAGAAGTTTACCCATGCTTTATGCCTATAATCCCAGCACTCTAGGAGGCCAAGGACGGAGGATTGCTGGAGCGCAGGAGTCTAGGACCAGCCTGAGCAGCATAGGGAGACCCCATTTTTACATAAAATAGACAGATTAGCTGGGTGTGTTGGCAGGTGCCTATGGTCTCAGCTACTCGGGAGGCTGACCCAGGAGGATTGCTTGAACTCAGGACTTTGAGGCTGCAGTGAGCTGTGATTGTGCCACTGTATTCCAGCCTGGGTAACAAAGCAAAATCTCATCTCTAAAATAAAAAGAAGGAAAGAAGGTTTCGTGAGAAAGGAAACTGGGAAGAGAGAGCATTAGACAGAGGCAATAGCATGTTCAAGGGACCCAGGGAGAATAAAAGTTTGGAATGATAGTGGTGTCGCACATGTATTCTGCGCAAGGGGCTAGGCTGTAACTGGCCTCGTATTCTATGCTGTGAAATTTGGAAATTAACCTGTAAAGTCTTGCTACTCGAAGTGTGGCCCAAGGACCAGCACATCACACGGAAGGGGCTAGAGCTTGCTGCAATCCAGATCAAATTTGAACAAGATCTCTGGGCACGTCAGAGTCTCTGTAGTGTCTGAGAAGCTCTCCTGAGGATAGTGAAAGTCGCTGAGGGATTGGGAGTGAGGGTCGAACATCCGTATTTGCATTTTCAGGAATGTAAATGAGAGAAGACAGGGTGTGGGGGAAGGTGATGTGGGGAACAGAGGCTCTGAGACCCATTCAAAAGTGAACTGAGGGATGACGACGGCTTGAACTAGGGTCGAGAATGTGGAGGTGTCTTCTTAGCTGCAGGGGAGACGGAAGAGTAAAGCATGGCACTCACATTTTCTGGCTTGACTGATGGATATAATTAGTGAAAATGGGGAACCCATGAGGCTGTTTGGGGACATCCTGAGATTGTTTGAGGTGCAGGCTAAACCACCAGGTGAATGAGCTCTCTATTGAACAGCACAGTGGCTGTGATGAGATAATTCAGAAAGCCCTGGGGAACAGGTTAGGAAGGAGCACCGACGAAATAGGCAAACCAGGATAAAGGACTTTATGAAAGCCCAGGGAGACAGGAATCTCCGAAAAATGTCAGGTCAGACAAACACTAGAATACATCCTTTGGATTCAACTCTCTGGAAGTTTTGAGTGAATGCTTCAATAACATGCCAAAACAGGTGGAAAGAATTGCTAAAATTGAGCAATACTGGATAGAGATGGAATAGGGCACGAGGTGCCTGTAGTAAGTTACTAAAGAAAAAATGTAAGTTGGGGCAAGTGGGATTTTTATAACAGGTATAATTTTTAAGGACTCTCTGGGAGGCTGGTAAGCTACTTAAAAAGAAGAATGCTTCAGCAGAAATCGTACAAAAGCCGATGAGACATGGAGAGTCTAGAAACAAGAAGGTGAAAGCTGGGAAAATGGAGATCAAAATGCTGGCGGGTCTGTGAAGATTTTACAGAAAGGAAGCCAAAGAAAGACAAGGGCGACTCTCCTTTTTAAGACTGGTCATTCAGAATACCTTCAGTTTTGTGCCGTCTCATTAAGAACAGGTACATGGAGTTAAACCTTCTTACAGTCTTGCGTAACGAATAGCGTCTCAGGCACTCACAGTTCACAGCGTGGGTGCAACTCCGTGTTTCCCTGCTGGGCATAATTCCTCAGTGGACTGCACCCTGGTGAGCGTCCTCACCTTCTCAGGTTGTGTTGGCTGACCATATTCTGTGGGCTACATTGAGATTATTTTTTTAGCATAATAATTTCTTTAGTATCTTCTAGAAAGTTCGTGTCTCCAGGGAACTTCTACCTAGGAAGCCAAGCCCACAGGGCCTCCATCTGGGAACAGGAAAATCTCCCAGACCTGGGGTGACTAACTCTATCTAATTCTAACTTCTGCCATTCTAGAATAACTCATTAAACTTGATTTGAAGATATCCTTTTTTATTCCCATAATTTTTGTGTTTCTTGTCTTTTTAAATGTAATTAAACCAAAAAATGAGAGACTAATTGCTGTACTTGTAGGAGTCTTTACTTCTACTCAGTCATTATATACATAATTTCTTCCTCTAAGCAAAGCATAATAAATCTGAAAGCTTTTTTAATTGCCTGCTAATTGGGTTGGTTCAGTTGTTGGCCCTACAGGGAGACAGCCCTCCCACGCATGGGCTTTATTCATCCAACACTGTTTCCTGTCGTCGCCCCTGTTTGCACACTTCTTTCCACCGGTGTAGTGTGCTTGACTGAGTTTTCACCTGCTGCCGACTCCGGCTTCCAGCCTCTTTCCTTAACCCCCCTGACTTTCCATGTCAGTCCTCACTGGGCAGCCTCCTGCCCTGTCAGTGTACGTCACCAGCACCTGGTGCCAAGGATAACTTTGGCTATCAAGCAAGTGGGACCAACCCCTTTTTTCTTAAAAGCAGTGATAATAGAGAATACTGGCCTGAGAAGCTGAGTCAACACGCGAGGCAGGGCCGGCTCTTGGGGCCCCAGCTGCCCAGCTCTCTGTCTGCATCCGCGTCTAGCATGAGTGTTTTATGTGCTGAAGGAGGAACAGTAAGGACCCCATGGGGGACATCAGAGAAGATGTTAGGCAGCGGGGCCCCGGCACAGTCTGCAAGAACCACATGGAATAGCAAGGGGTGTTCCCCAGGGAAAAGTGGGAGGCTCTTGCCAGATAACAGAAGCAGTACTGGTTGATGAAAATAACAGCTATCTCCCACATCCCAAATAATCAGTGAACCTAGCCAGCTGGAGATTTTCTGAAAACGATCAGGAAAAAAAACCCTAGCAAAGCAGGGAGAGTAAGACCCTGTGAAAAGCGGAACTTTGTTCAAGGTGGTCAGGGACACGGTGGTATGAAAGGGGACTATCCTAACAGATTCCACATAACACCGGGAGGGACGTGACGGGAAGGGGAGTCGTCCTCATGAAGAAAGGACTGAACTCTGTCAGGAGCTGCAGAAAGGCACTCCCAGGGGGAGGCCAGGTCCTTCAGCAAACACAACACCCCACATTCTTAGCAAACACCACACCCCACATTCTCAGCAAACAAACACATACAACACCCCATGTTCTCAGCAAACACACACAACACCCCATGTTCTCAGCAAACATACACAACACCCCATCTTCTCAGCAAACACACACACACAACACCCCATCTTCTCAGCAAAAAAACACACACAACACCCCATGTTCTCAACAAACACACACACACAACACCCCACGTTCTCAGCAAACACACACAACACCCCACATTCTCAGCTACTGACACCTGCCGGATGGACCTGCCCAGCTGAGCGCCATCCTACAGTCACGAGAAAGAATACAGTGGCTCAACCCACTGAACTTGAGAAGAATACAATGGCCCAACCCACTGAACTTGAGACTGGTGTGTTTCACGGCAATACAAATGTGTGTAGTTACAAAAGCACTGCATATTTTCTTCATTTTATGAGAATTTTGCAAAATAAAATTTACCTGAATTTCTATGTTTGGAATCTGTAGCAGCCCATATAGCTTATGGCAAGGAGGAGCTCGGTAATGTAACACCCTGGTGAAAAGGGCTCGGGGAGGGATTTGGCTCTCCTAACAAACATGAGAGCTTGCGAGAGGAGAGCATCAGTGATTGTCAGTGATTCTAGACCTGTGGTGTTAAGAGCCAGAGGAGTGTATCTACAAGAGGTGGGGGAGAAGGTAGTCAGGAGCACGCATTCTATTATGGACCCGCTTGCTCTGACTCTGTTGCTGCTCCTGCCTGCAGAACGCTTGTATGGAATCTCCCTCTACGAAAGACTGCTAAGACGAATTCTCTTTACTAAATACTCTCTCTCTCTCTCTCTCTCTCTCTCCCCCCCTCTCTGTCTCTCTGTCTCTCTCTCTGCCTTCTGCTAAAGCAAATAGCCCTCAGGCACCTAACAGCAATTGTTCTGGGCAAGGTAGCCTATTGGTCCATGTCCAGAACATAGAAAATAAGTCAGGGGCTGGAGACCTGGCCAGTCCTGGGCCCAGATAAGTGGCACCCCAGATGGGACCCGATAAGTGGTGTCAGGAGTAGGATAGTGAACAGCCACTGACAGGAACCTATAGAAAAGAAGTGAGGATATCCATATAGGACATATTTTATGGATCCCAACACATTGGAGAGCTAGTCTTAGCACCTCTAATATTAATACATGCTGTCCTGACATGGTCTGATGGTTCCAAAGTATGAGTTCAAAGAATTCTTAGAATTATTCACTGTGTCAGAAAACTTAAAAAGCCCTGAAATCATAGAACACATATATAAAAGAAATGTGATAGATGTTTCCTAAAAATGTACGAGTCTTTCTCAGTAATGAGTTGTGAAGTCAGAAAAAAACTTTTTGTAAACTACCAATGATTGCTTTAAAAGTTCAATCAACAATGCTAGAAGAAAGAAGACATAATTTCTATTCTCTCTACAAATTTGATTACAAAATAATTTCCCATAGGAAGAAGTGATCAAAAACATACAACCACAAATGTAGGAAAAGTATTACATAGATATGTTAGACATTTAATTATAAGCTGTATGTTCTTTTTCTGGATTTAGGAGTGCTGGTCAATTTTTTTAAAATTTGTACTTTGATGTGATGTCTTTTCTCATTTTTACAAACATTTGCTTTCATACCTAATTTTGTATTCTTTATTTTGTATAAGTTCCAGACCCCACAAAATTTGAATCTACCTACAAACACTAGAAGAAAATTTTGATCAGTTCAGCTAAATAAGAATAGCCTGTTTTCCCAAGAGTAAGGTTCTATGTTCTGATGCACAACTGAAATGCCAGCGTTCAGAGATGGTGCTTTTTATACCTGCAGACATATTTCTCCTGGAGCCAGAGTACCTGGGCTCCCACGACGTGTATGGGATTCTGTCTACTGGATGCATCATTTTGTTAATATTCTCTAGCCTCTGATAGAGACACTTCTAGTCTTGGTTGAATTTCACATTCTATCAGAGTGAGCAGAGCTGGCTATCTTAGTGGCCCACACCTGTGGCCAGCGAGCCACATGCCCCTGCCCTGGATTGGGCACTTGTGCCACACACTCTGGATTCTACCTCTGGACTACTTATTTACATGTGAGTCATTATGAAAGTTTTGAGACACACAAAAATCAAGAAACGTAAAATCAGGGAGTGCCTGTGACTCAAGGAGCAGGGTGCTGGCCCCATATGCCAAAGGTTGCGAGTTTGAGCCCGGCCCTGGTGAAAACTGCAAAAAAAAAACAAACAAAAAAAAAAAACAAAAAACCTAAAATCCCCTCAGACAGAAACAAATGAAGCCCTCCTAGCAACACCAGTGAGATGAACAAGTTGAAACTTGCATGGTAAATCAGAAAGGACGCTGTCACCTGTGTTTCTTGGAAGTGAAATAATGGACCATAACACAGTCTGTCTCAAAGTTTTGTAGTGACCCATGTCCTCAAAACATGTGTTACTTGAATGGAAAGATGGAGCTTCTTTTTTATTTTCCTTTCCTTTTCTAGCCAAAAAGTGAGAGTTAAATGAAGTATGTTTGTTTAAATTCTAACCGCAAGCATATATTTACCCCATAAACTGTGAACTTAGCTGCATCTACCTTGATTTTCCCAATTTCCTGGTTTAAAATAAACATTTACCTAAGAGCAATTTGCTAATAAGCAATGGAGAGAGAGACATTTAATAATCGAGCATAACAGTTACCCAAAATAAGTTCTCTTCGTTTGAATGTATATACCTTGGGCAGTATCCCAACTGTAAATATGTTAGGTTTGTTAGCAAAACAATGTTGTACGCATTGTCCTCTAATTAGGGTTCGGGAAGTGGTACTCCCAGAAGACAAATAAATGTATCTCTTTATGTTCACATTGCACCATTGCTGAAAATTTATGGCCTTAGAGAAAGTACCAGAGTAACTGTTCACCACTTACTAGTATTCACCGCATGGACTGACCTGAACTTTATGATTTTAAAAATAACCTTCTTATGCACCTGGACATTTAAATGTGTTTTATTTTCATCTGAAAAGTGTAGAAATGGAGGCTTGCTCTTGCTCAGGCTGGTCTTGAACTCCTAACCTCAGGTGAGCCACCCACCTCGGCCTCCCAGAGTGCTAGGATTATAGGCATGAGCTACCGTGCCCAGCCTACCCCTTTATTCTTGATAGAATTTATTTGGGTTCATTTAGTAAAGTAATCATCCTATTTTACAGAAATTGATTTAGAAATTAGTGTAGAATCACGCTGCAAGTTCAAGTTCAGTGCTCTCAATATCTAGCTTCTCATGTGGTTGTGGATTATGAAAAGGTGTAGATGTTTTGGATGTCTTCTTAGATATGAAACTGCCCATGTCTCCTCCCCATTCACAGTAAATCTACTTGTACATGGAGATGATGAATTCTGTTCACCAGGACATGGTGGTTTGAAGTTTTTGTTAATTGTTTTTCATCATCAGTCTGTTTCTCAAGCATGCACGATCAATCTGATAATTGGTTCTCTTCTATTTCTTACTTACAAGAGCCATCCTCATCATGGAGCACCTTTATAATTCTTTTTCTCGAAAAAGAATTATAAAGGTGCTCATACAAACAGTAAGTGCACTTCAGCCAGTATTGACAGGTGCCTCCATGTAAGATGAAATTGGCCTTTGGGTCATTTATCCCAGGCCAGTCTGATTTACTCACACTGGTAAATAAAATCAGTGTTGATGGAGCAGTAAAAATCTTTAATGAAATGCCTTTGAGACTCAGTGATTTTTTTTTTTTTTTTTGAGACAGAGTCTTATCATGTCACCCTCGGTAGAGTGCTGTGGCATCACAACTCACAGCAACCTCAACCTCTTGGGCTGAAGCCATTCTCTTACCTCCGCCTCCCAAGCAGCTGGGACCACATGTGCCTGCCACAATGCCCGGCCATTTTTTTTTTTGCAGTTATCATTGTTGGTTAGCTGGCCTGGGCTGGGCTCGAACCCGCCACCCTCAGTGCATGTGGCTGGCACTGTAACCACTGTGCTATGGTCGCAGAGCCAAGACTCAATGACTTCTAATAAAAACTATGCCTAAAGTTAAATCTGCTAGCAAAACCAACACAATCATTCTTCATTAATTTACTTAAAAATTTTTTGATTTTGTATGAGCCAAATTTTTAGCGTTGGTCACCAACCTGAGCAATAAAAGTCTTAGTTCCCAAGGACAGTATAAAAACAGTAGTACCTGCCAGTAGCCACTTTTAGTGAAATCTTTGAAACGGCAGTTTTTAGGCTCCTTTAACATCTTCATTATTCTTCGGGATGTCTCTGCCTCTCCCGTTCAGGATTGGTAGCTTCCTAAATTTGGGGGTCTGCTATAACAAAAATATCATAAACTGGGGAGCTTATAAACAACAGAGATTTATTTCTCGCAGTTCTGAAGGCCAGGACGCCTGAGATCAGGGTGCTGGCAGATTCAGTGTCTGGCGAGGGCCTGTTTCCTGCTCATACAGGGCACCTTCCAGTGTGTCCTCCCGTGGTGGAAGGGACAAGGCAGCCCTTTGGGGCCTTGTTATAAAGGTGGCAGTCCTGGTCTGGAGGGCTCCCCCTTCATGACCTAATTGTCTGACCACACCCACCTCCTAGCCACATCACTTTGAGGGTTAATATTTCAACATATGAACTCTGGAAGGACATGAACATTCAGATGGTGGCCTTGCCTGGTGTGCTTAGAATCTCTCTTCCCTTGAGCCTCTTTTCCTTTTATTTGAATCCTTTATTCAGCAGGATAAGGGACATTGGTTGTTCCCTGTTGTTTAGGTCACGTTTTCTGGGAAGCAAGTACTCTGAGCCAATGCTTCTGCTCATTATCTTTTCAAAGAAGTTCATCAGGACCTTGGATAAACACATCCACGCTGTGCGGCCAACAGTTGGCCAGGCCACGACGTGCCTGAGTTCATAGCACGGGCTGCACCACGGCCAGCTTTGTCCTCAGACCCTGGCTCTATCTTATCCTCAGGAGGTCTGTATGACGGGTCATCTGCTAGAACTATTGTCCCCTATCTTACAAGGACTACGATGCCTACGGTGTTTCTGGCTGCTCATCTCTCTTCTTCGAGAACAGCGGTTCTCAACCGGTGGGTCGCAACCCATAGGAATGTATTAAAGGACCATGGCATTAGGAAGGTTGAGAACCACTGTTCTAGAACATTGCCAGACTTCCTGTTTCCTCGGTGCTTCCACAGCTCTTCCCTGGGCCGTGGCTTTGATGACTACCGATTTATTCCTCCTCTTGTTTACATAAACATGCCAGGTCTCCCCCTGGTCAAGTGAACCGATCCTTCCACCTGGCTTGCAAAACCCTCCCAGACCCCCATGCTGCCGTATCCCTCTCCAGACTCTTCCCAGAACACTCGCCTGACTCTCCCTTGCTGGAAAGTGCCTCTCTCCTGCCCCACGAGGAGCCATGGCCTCCCCTGTTCTCCATCTGGGCTGCCCTTGCTCCAGCCGGTCGTCAAGTTCCAATCCAAGTCTTCCCTCCTTCCTTGGGAAGCCTTTCCTGACTACTTTTGCTGATCTTTAGTTCATTCCTTTCTACAACTTGTTTTCAGAATTTCTCCTTTGCCACATGATTGTCACTGATAATCCAGTGTGTCTCCTTATCTCTCCAGGGACAGGATGTGTTTAGAGAACAGGGATGGCAGATGAGGCTTCCCGTCCTCTGTCCCAGTGACCGTAGCACAGGGCTTTCCCGTGGGAGGCACTAAGTAGGCATGGGTTGAGCAAATGGCCTTGCAGCAGCTGCTGGTGATGATTCTATATCAAAGACGGACATTTGTCCAACAGGAAGCTTGTCCTCTGCCTCACTCCACCCCCTATGGTGCCCCCCACCCTGGCTGGAGGGTGGGGGTGGGGCAGTGGCGATGCCAATTCAGCTGAGCGCTCGGCATGCTTAGAATTGGCCTGCCCTGGGGAGATCGCCTGGCCTTTGGAACACCTTGTGCTAACGCCTCTGTAATATACTGCTCTCCGTTTCATCTGTCTCCAATATGTATTTAGCTTCTGTTTTTTTTGAGACAGAATCTCATTATGTCACCCTCTGTAGAGTGCTGTGGCGTCACAGTTCACAGCAACATCAATCTCTTGGGCTTCAGCGATTATCTTGCCTCAGCCTCCCAAGTAGCTGGGACTACAGGCGCCCACCACAACACCCAGATATTTTTTAGTTGTAGTGGTCATTGTTGTTTGGCAGGCCCAGGCTGGGTTCGAACCCTCCAGCTCCGGTGTCTGTGGCTGGCGCCCTAGCCGCTAAGCTATAGGCACTGAGCCGTGTAGTCAGCTTCTTAATCCTACTTATTTGTCAGTAGAAATTTTACTTTATACTTGCATAACAGAGTACTTTTATCTCTGTTTTTGCATTCGAAATAACTCTATGTGAGGTGAAGAACATGCGATGTCCAGCTGATCCTCAGAAAGGTTAGATGATTCACTGATGCAGTTCAGACCTTCTGTTGATCTGTCCAATTTCATGCTACCGTCGATACAAAATTTAGCAATTTACATGTGATGAAGTTGTTTGTTTGTAGCCTGCGAAGTAACTCTCTACTCCTTCCATCATTTCCCATCTTCCAAACCTGCTCAGTTCTGGTTTCTTACGAGGTGGCTGTACCTTGGTTTAACCCATTCCTAGCCTCAGTGTTTTGTGAGACAGGTTGAGTATCTCTAATCTAAAAATTCGGAATGTGAAACTCTCCGAAAGCGGAAATTTTTGAGTGCCGACATCATGCTCAAAGAAAATGCTCACTGGAGCATTTTGGATTTCAGATTTTCAAATTAGGGATGCTAAATATAACACAAATATTCCAAAATCTGACAAAAACTCAAGATCCAAAATACTTCTGGTCCCAAGTATTTCAGATAAGGGATACTCAGACTGTGACTATGCAAATCCCTTTTCTCACTTGATAGTGTAGTTAGTAGAGGGTTTGGAGAACTTTTTCTAGAAAGGGCCGGGGTGTGAGTGTTTTAAGCTTTACAGGCCATGTGGGGTCTGTCATAACCACTGCCACTCTGTGGCAGGAGACCAGCGACAGGCCGTGCCTAACAAATGAGCTGACTGTGCTCTAACAAAATCTTTAGGGATGTTGAAATTTGAATCACACACACATTTCATGTGTCATAAAACATTGTTTGGGGTTTCTTTTACAATTATTTAAAATCATAAAAAAACATTTTTAGGCTTTCCAAATACAGGCAGTGGACCAGATTTGGCCTGCAGACTGCAATTTGCCAGACCCTGAACTGGTTTATGACAATACAGCCTGGATGGCAGCTAGAGAGTTTTCATCAGAGACGAAGTGGGCCGAGCCCAGTGTCACAGCCTGTGGAACTTCAAAGCTCCTGTCAAGTTTCCTGTCTGGTTTCGTGGACGCGTGCTCTCACAGCTTCACCCTTCTGGCTCCTCTTCCTTACCCGAGGCCTCTTTTTTGCACCTTGCTGACCCCCCTGTGAAGGACAGCCCTTCACCAAGGTCCTCAAAGAAGTCCTTAGTCACACAAGTCCTCCTGGATAAAACCAACTTCACAGAAGATGTCAGAGGAGGGATTTGCAATAGAAATCCAACCAACGCCCAAGGGAACCTTCACATTACACTTCTTAAAATGTCATTCTCTCACCTCACCTCTCTTTTCTTTCCAAATACAGATTATGTCTTCTTTAAGAATGTCTTCTTTAAGAATCAACTTTTTACAAAAGCAATACCTTTTCTCCTCTTTTCTAACCCTGGGCAGTCATTGTTCATTCACTCAATGTGCGTTCGCTGAACGTCTAACACAGTGCTGCCCAGAGACTTCCTGCAGGGATGGAACCGCCCTGGTCTGTGCCGTCCACACAGCAGCCACGAGCCACGTGGAGTCATTGAACATGGATACAGGTTGAGTATCCCTTATCTGAAATGCTTGGGACCAGAAGTATTTCCAGATTTTGAAGTATTTGCTTTGTATGTATTTACTGGATACTTCAGCATTGCTAATTCAAAAATTCAAAATCCAAAATGCTCCAATAAGCATTTTCTTTGAGCATCACATTGGTACTCAAAGTTTGAGAGATGGGAGCATTGCATAATTCAGATGTTTTGAATTAGGGATATTCCACCTGTAGTGAGACAAAGGAAATGAATTTTGAGCTATATTTTATTTATTTATTTATAGCCTGTTGTCCCAGGCTAGAGTGCCATGGTGTCAGCCTACTTCACAGCAACCTCAAACTCCTGGGCTCAAGTGATCCTCCGGCCTCAGCCTACCATCTCAGACTAAAGGTGCTCACCACAATACCAGGCTAGTTTTTCCATTTTTAGTACGGACGGAGTCTCAGTCTTGCTCAGGCTGGTCTTGAACTCCTGAGCTCAAGAGATCCACTCGCCTTGGCCTCCCAAAGTGCTAGGATTACAGGCGTGAGCCACAGCATTCGGTCCTATTTAATTTCTATTAATTTTATTTTAAATTTAAATAGCCACCTGCGACTAGCACTACCACATCAGGCAAAGCAAATCTAATATGTGCAGGCCACTTAGGTGCCCTAAAAGGTCAATAAATACCTAATTCCTGCAACTTGTTGGGACTGGACCTCACTTCCACCAAGCAGGGTTTAATTAAAACTCCACAGTTTATCCTGGCTGTCTTATAATCAATAACTTTTAAAGCTTTCTCTCTTCATTCCTGTCACGTAGCTGAAGATAGTCCCAGCCTTTCCACTTTAGTTGCGTGCAAATGTAAAAGCACATTCCTCACACAGAGCATCTTCAGCCTCGTGTCCAGATGCTTTATGGATCCCGGGAGTTTCTCCACCAAGGACGCAGACACAATGGCTGGTCTTTGTTCTGAATGCCTCTCTGTGTAGGCTAAATATTTCATCTTAAATGCTGCTTTAATATCTAGCATGGGATGTGCCAGATGGAAATTATCCTATGGAAATAGTGATAGTTTGCACACAAGAGGATTGATGTGGCTGGATTAGAAAGGCTGTGGGATCATGGTGGGGCGTTTCTCAGAAACGCTGATGGATGCTCACTGCAGAGAAACACAGCCCCTTTGGCGATGAAGGCAAACTATTGTCACAACAATATAACTCACCTATGTATCGTAGCAAAGCTGGAATCGTGGTCACCGGGCCACTCAGTACATCCTTTCAGAGGGTATGACATGCAAATACATGTCGATCCGGGAGAACTGGGTCTATAACCACCCAGGCTTAATTAGTGTTGGAATTTACTATAAACTTGTGGGTCAAAACCAAGGTGATATCTAAAAGGGCCAGTACATTCAGGAAACCAATGAGCTTTAGGTTTCCTAGTTGCTTGCTTCAAATAGCAAGTGGTGTAGACATAGGGTTCTTAGCACCTTTAAGATATGAGATACTGATGAGTGCTTTCCAAATTAAAGGTCAGATGGGATATAAAACACCTACTTTGGATCTTGTCATATAATATCCACTTGTAAGTTAGTTTCCTATTCCACCCTTTGTCCCCTCACTTTTGGGACTTCAGGATCTAAGCAGGAACCTTATCTAAAGGAGTCTTCTCCCAGGGAAGCTGTGACAGACCCTTCCCGCTATGGAATAGAGGTGCCCTGGAGGAATCGTGGGTCAGGGCACAGGTAAGCAATAACTCTGCACACGCTGCTCCAAGCACAGTAAACACAATTCCTCTCCGTTGTAAGGACTGTAAACCCGGAACATAAACAATTCTTAGTGTATGTTCCAGGAGTGAGCTCAAATTACAAACCACTAAATGCAAGAAGAAATAAACCTGTGTAACACACCTTTTGGGGGGCAAGACACAAGTATAAGAGGGACTTTACCTAACAGATGCAATCAATGTAACCTGGTTTTTTGTACGCTCAATGAATCCCCAACAATAAAAGAAAGAAAGAAAGAAACCATCATAACCAAGAGTTAGCAGAAACAACAAATCGAAGAATTGGAGGATGGATATTGGAAACATTGGATACCTGAATGTACCTGTGAAATAATTATGTTAAATATACAGTAGAACCTTCGTAAGTTGACCACCCGAGAGACTATAACAAACTGGTCAACGTACGGAGTTAGTCACCATAGTTAACTACTGACATGTACAGTGGTGCGTTTCTAGTCTATGAAAATGGGGCCAACTTAGGGAGGTGGTCAACTATGGAGGTTCTACTGTACTTATGGAAGTATTTAAAAATATTGAATATATGAATAGGACCAAGAAACAAAATGATATGGCAAGTTATAAAAAAATCTTGTAGAAATAAAGGAATATGTAAATGATGGAAGTGAGAAGCTCCATGGATAAGTTAAATAGCAGTTAGACCCAGCTGAAAAGAGATTGGTAAACTGTAAATTAGGTCCAAAGAAATTATTCAGAAAAAAATGACAGAGATAAACAGGACTAAAAAAAATAAGAGAAAGCTCCATAGTAAGAAGGTTTGGAAAAGCAATATCCAAGAGATACTAAAAACATTTCAAGGGCGGGCGGCACCTGTGGCTCAAGGAGTAGGGTGTGGAGGTGGCAGGTTCAAACCCCGCCCTGGCCAAAAACTGCGGAAAAAAAAAAAAAAACATTGCAAAACCATAAACAATCTCAAACTCCCAGCTTCAGAAAACCCAACCAAATCCCAAACCAGATAAATAAAAGTAACCTTTACTTCAACACACTCATGTAAAGGGGTACAGAAAAGTTTATAAAAGTATCACAGATAAAAAGGACATATTATACTAAAATTAGACTGACATGTAACTTCTCAGTAAAATCAATGAACTCTAGAAAACAATAAAATAACATCTTCAAAATGTTGATGGAACATAATTATCAACTGAGACTTGTACATTCCCAGAAACTATCTTTTTAGAAGGAGCAAAATAAGTAAATTTTGAACAAGAGCCAAGACAGTGCATTATAAGTTCTCTATATAGTTTAAAAATAACATGCAATGTCTAAGTTAAGGAGTAATTTACACAGATTGTCCTCAATAAAAATATATAACTATTATAATCAAAAACAAACTGTCACTCATACGTGTAACGCTGTGAGCACAGAATGACTTAGAGTGGTACGATCAAAGCTACTCTTTGTTTCAAATTCTGTGACTGGGCTCGGCGCCTGTGGCTCAACAGGCTAGGGCGCCAGCCACGTACACCTGAGCTGGCGGGTTCGAATCCAGCCTGGGCCCGCCAAACAACAATGAGGGCTGCAACCAAAAAATGGCTGGGCATTGTTGCGGGCGCCTGTAGTCCCAGCTGCTTGGGAGGCGGAGGCAGGAGACTCGCTTGAGCCCAGGAATTGGAGGTTGCTGTGAGCTGTGATGCCACTGCACTCTATCCAGGGTGACAGCTTGAGGCTCGGTCTCAAAAAAAAAAAAAAAAGAATGAGATCCCATCTCTACTAAAAATAGAAAACATAGCTGGGTGTTGTGGCAGGTGCCTGTAGTTCTGGCTACTCAGGAGGCTAAGACAGGAGCATCGCTTGAGCCCAGGATTTTGGGGTTGCTGTGAGCTATGATGATGCCATGGCACTCTACCCAGGGTGACAGAGTGACTCTGTTTCAAAAAAAACCCCCAAACTTAAAACTTTCCAAGCCTTTACACAAAGCTCTATTTACTTAACCAACCGTAAGCCTGAGAGCCCCGCTCTGAGATTCCAAACTGGCATGCGCCCTCTGTGGGTTTCTAGCTTTACCTGTAATTCCTGTCTCTGTGACATATGGCAGCAAACTGTGACCCACCACCTTGGGCATGTTTTCTCTTGAGGCCATGTGCTCTGGTTGTCACCCACATTTGGCTCAGAGTAAACCTCTTTAGCTTATTTTACAGAATTTGGGCTTTTTCTGTTAACGGCTGGCTCCTTCCCTGTACTCGAAACTTGGCAGAGGGCAGGGGCACCGTTTCAGTCCCTCCAGACTCCCAGTGGCACTTGGCTGCTCCGCAGTAAGCTGGAGCCCTCCCTGCAAAGCCCACCCAGCTGCTCCCGCCAGGGACCCCCCCCCAAGGCACTCCAAACACACACTCCCTAGCTCCAGGGAGGGTGTGCCTTCAGCCTTCCAGGGAGGGGCAGAGCAATTGTGTCGCTGCCTGGCTGTTGGTGAAACTAAGGCTGCGTCTTCCCTTGGAGCTCCAGTGCCCTGTGCTCTCTGGCAGCAGCCCCCTCTGGCATTGTCTGGGGCACCTGGGCGGTAGCACTGCCCCCAGCCCCGCAGGCCAACCACTGATTCTGTCTTTTCTTTTCTTTTCTTTCTTTTTTTTTTTGAGACAGAGCCTCAAGCTGTTACCCTGGATAGAGTGCTGTGGCATCACAGCTCACAGCAACCTCCAACTCCTGGGCTCAAGTGAGTCTCCTGCCTCCGCTTCCCAGGTAGCTGGGACTACAGGCACCCGCCACAACGCCCGGCCATTTTTTGGTTGCAGCCGTCATTGTTGTTTGGCGGGCCTGGGCTGGATTCGAACCTGCCAGCTCAGGTGTACGTGGCTGGCGCCTTAGCCCGTTGAGCCACAGGCGCC
>CAUYRH010032825.1:0-35908 GCA_963574655.1 Perodicticus potto | reverse complement strand
GAATATCACCTTGATCCCTAAACCAGGAAAAGGCCCAACAAGAAAAGAAAACTACAGACCAATATCATTAATGAATATTGATGCAAAAATATTCAATAAGATCCTAACAAACAGAATCCAGCAACACATCAAAAAAATTATACACCATGACCAAGTGGGCTTTATCCCAGGACTCAAGGCTGGTTCAATATACGTAAATCCATAAATGTAATTCAGTACATAAACAAATTAAAAAATAAAGACCATATGATTCTCTCAATTGATGCAAAAAAAGCTTTTGATAACATCCTGCATGTCTTCATGATCAGAACACTTCAGAAAATTGGAATAGAAGGGACATTTCTTAAACTAATAGAGGCCATCTACAGCAAACCCACAGCCAATATCCTATTGAATGGAGTTAAAACAAAATCATTTCCACTTAGATCAGGAACTAGGCAAGGTTGCCCATTATCTCCTCTGCTCTTCAATATTGTAATGGAAGTGTTAGCCATTTCAATTAGGGAAGAAAAGGCAATCAAGGGTATCCACATAGGATCAGAAGAGGTTAAACTTTCACTCTTCGCAGATGATATGAATGTATATTTGGAAAACACCAGGGACTTTACTATAAAACTTTTAGAAGTGATCAAGGAATACAGCAGTGTCTCAGGCTACAAAATCAACACCCATAAATCTGTAGCCTTTATATATACCAATAATATTCAAGCCGAAAGAACAGTCAAGGACTCTGTCCCTTTCACAGTAGTACCAAAGAAGATGAAATATTTGGGAGTTTGTCTAACAAAGGATGTGAAAGACCTTTATAAAGAGAACTATGAAATTCTAAGAAAAGAAATAGCTGAACATGTCAACAAATGGAAAAACATACCATGCTCATGGCTGGGAAGAATCAACATTGGTAAAATGTCTATACTACCCAAAGCAATATACAATTTTTTTTTGTTTTGCAGTTTTTTGGCCAGGGCTGGGTTTGAACCCACCACCTCTGGCATATGGGGCTGGCGCCCTACTCCTTTGAGCCACAGGCACTGCCCAGCAATATACAATTTAAATGCAATTCCTATTAAAGCTCCATTGTCATATTTTAAAGACCTCAAAAAAATAATACTTCGTTTTATATGGAATCAGAAAAAACCTCAAATAGCCAAGACTTTACTCAGAAATAAAAGGAGAGCAGGAGGAATCACGCTACCAGACCTGAGACTGTATATAAATCGACAGTGATCAAAACAGCATGGTACTGGCACAAAAACAGAGACATAGATATATGGAACAGAATAGAGAACCAAGAGATGAACCCAGTTACTTACCGTTATTTGATCTTTGACAAGCCAATTAAAAACATTCAGTGGGGAAAAGACTCCCTATTTAACAAATGGTGTTGGGTGAACTGGCTGGCAAACTGCAGAAGACTGAAATTGGACCCACACCTTTCACCATTGACTAAGATAGACTCTCACTGGATCAAAGATTTAAACTTAAGACATGAAACTATAAAAATACTAGAAGAAAGTGTAGGGAAAACTCTCGAAGGAATCGGCCTGGGTGAATTTTTTATGAGGAGGACTCCCCAGACAATTGAAGCAGTATCAAAAATACACTACTGGTGAAACTTATTAAATGTAGAATATCAATGTCTTCATATAGTGATTAAGAAAATGCCATGAAGGCTATCTCTAACAGTATGATCAAAATATTTCATTGTATATGAAGTAAGCACATTGTGCCCCATGATTGCACCAATGTACACAATTATGATTTAATAAAATTATTTAAAAAAAAAAGAAAGAAAAAGAGGCACAGACCACTTGATTATCTTTTTTTGAAGAACACAAATGCAAACTTACAAAGAGACAAAGGAAAAGAAACCACATGGAAATAAGAGCAACTACCAAAGTCACACATGTAGATGTGAATCGCTGGTAGAGTACATCTGCGGGAATTAGGAAAGGCCCCTGTTGACAGGCAGCCACCATTTGCCTCCCTGGCTGGTGCTTTTGCTCAGTGAACAACATACTCAACTGTCCACTGCAACCCTTCACATGCACACATTCATTTTCTTTTCTTTTCTTTCTTGGAGACAGAGTCTCACTCCATCACCCTTGGTAGAGTGCTGTGGCTTCATCATAGTTCACAGCAACATCAATCTCTTGAGCTCAAGAGATCCCCCAGCCTCAGGCTCCCAAGTAGCTGGAACTACAGGTGTCCAGCATAACACTTGGCTAGTTTTTCCATTTTTAGTAGAGACCAGGTCTTGCTCTTGATCAGGCTGGTCTCAAACTTAAGAGCTCAAGTGGTACTCCCACTTCTAGGATTACAGGCATTAGCCAAAATACCTATTCACTTTATTTTCCGCACGAGAAAAATCAATGAAAGGAAGAAAAATTGGAACAAAAAACATTTTAAATGGGGTGGGGGGACCTTAAAACCAAAACATCAAGCCATGACTCGATTCAAACCCATACAATCCATTTCCTCCCAGTAAACTAAAATACCCAGATCAACCTACTCTTGGAAAGATTAGAGGCTCTGCATAATTTACATGCTTTAAAAGAAACCCCTAATTGCATAGAGAATGAAAAAAATGCCAACCTCCTAAATCTAGCTCTCAGTTGACAAGAATAAGGGGAATTAAATATTAAAACTATGCAGATTATTCAAGAATATCAAACAAAAAGGCAAAAAAAAAAAAAAAAAAAAAAAATCCAAAAAAGCCAAAAAATTTTTGTAAAAGATTTTTGGTTTTCTGTGCAAAAAAATCAATAATAATGACAAATTACAATGAATTTTTTACTTTTCATTTTTTCCATTATTTATGTTCTTTTTTTTTTTTTTTTTTTTTTTTACATTAAAGGGTAATTGAGTCATGCTTAAGTGACTCAGTTTGAGTTCAGTAAGCAAAGCCTAATTCCAAATGATGCTGAGACACTATGGTATGCAAATGCATAAGTAGCTTACAAATTTAAAAAGGAACCGAGGAAACCTACTCTCCATTACGTGGATTCCTCCTATCTTTTCAGTGGACCATTTCTCACCCAGTTGAAGAGAAATGTTATTTTTGTTGTCTACCCTTTTGGTCTTAGCTGGGTGAAGGGCTGTAGCTATATTTTAAATGAAATTATACATAAAGAAGGAGTACTTCTAAAGCTCACTCTTTATTGTTGCATATTTTCTAAGAGTATAAAGAGATACTCTTAGAAACAAATCCTTAGAAATATCTCCAAAAATAGTGTGCAGCTAGATAAGATCCTGACTTTTGCTCTTTATACACTCACAAAAAGAAAAGATTTGATTACATTTAGGAGGACATCAAAGGATTCACACTGACAATTTAAACAGAGGAAATTGAGGACATAAATCACCCCAGTGAAAAGCACACAGGTTTACCAGCAATGAAAGAAATGCAAATTGAAATGACTTTAGCGTTACACCTCAGAGCTATTAAAATACAATGAAATTATAAAACTCCATTTTAGTAGAGCTGGAGATAAACAGGTACACAGTGCCAGCATAGAAACCAACTTCAATCTTTCTAAACGATTTAGCAGCCTTTAATAAGAGCTGTTCACATGCAGTAATTCCAAAGAAATGACTGGAGGGGGGAGAGATTCATTTATAACCAAGAAACATTACATTTCATTATAAAATTATAAAATTGAAAACAACTTAAAATGTTTCAAGATAGGAAATGATTATACAAACCACAACAGAGTAGCCACTATATGATACTTAAACTAATTAAGTCCACAACACATCCCCTGTTAAAAATAAATGTGTAGACAATGGTACCAGAAAGATGTGTATTTAAGAATATTTATTCAATCAACAAGATGAAGTGCAATTAAGTATACTTTTCTAGTACATATAAAAAGCAGAATCAAAAATAGCTCCAAATGGACAAACTGGTCCAAATTTAGTAAAAATGAGACAAGAGGCTAAAGTGATAACATGATTATTCAACGTGCCTATACTTTTATCACATTGTCAACAAATATTAATTACATTCCTATGTCTCAACGGCTCGGCTGGATACTTGAGATACAGTACAAAGAAACAAAGGCGCAGGTGGTGACTCCATGGGATTTACTAATGCCTGCACGCCCACAGACTCCGCAGTCTGGCTCTGTTGCCCAGGCTGGAATCCAGTGGTTCAATCAGACCTCACTGCAGTTGCCTTTGCCTCCAAAGCAACTAGGACTCTAGGCATGCACCACCATACCACACTATATTTTTTAATGTTTTGTATAGATGGAGTCTCCAACTCCTGCCCTCAAGTGATACTCCTGCCTCAGCCTTCCAAACTATTGGATTACAAGAGTGAGCCACTATGCCTGGCCCTACCTTTGTCTTTAAACAAAGAATATATTAAATTACTTTATAAACATTAAAGAGTTTCAAAAAAGGAAAAGGAAGTTGTTATTGGGGGACACAGAGAGACTGAAATTAGCATGGAATTCAAGGACAGCTTTCCTTAAGATGCCCTGGGAAACTTCAAGAGTTAGCATTATTTGGGCAAAAGCGGGAGAGAAAACAGCAGTCCAGGCAGAGGGAACAAAATGTGCTGGGCCCAGAGAAGGCACCAGAAAGATTAGACAGATAAGAAAGATAAGGGGGAAGTCTTCTGTGGCTAGAATCAAAGGGAGAACTGGAATCAAGTTTTAAATCCTGGTGGAGGAGCCTTGAGACCCAGACAACATTCAGCCCTTCCACGTAAGTGTTAAGAGAAGCCACTGACAAGCTTTAAACAAAGCACTGACCCTACCTGCTTCCTTCAGGTTTCTTCCTGGCTGCCTTGCCGGGAGGTGGGAGCTTCAGTGAAGAAAGCAGCTGTGAAACAACTGCTCAGAAATAAGAATGATGAATGACTTTGGGTTGTTAAAAGACAAAAAGAAACCATAAGAGTAACCTCAGATAGTATCCGGCAGTTACAAAGTCTGTGCCAAGTACCAGAAGGAAATCTTCACTCTAAACTTTTTTTTTTTTTTTGAGACAGCCTCAAGCTGTCACCCTGGATAGAGTGCCATGGCATCACAGCTCACAGCAACCTCCAATTCCTGGGCTGGAGCGAGTCTCCTGCCTCTGCCTCCCAAGTAGATGGGACAACAGGCGCCCGCCACAACGCCCGGCCATTTTTTGGTTGCAGCTGACATTGTTGTTTGGCGGGGCCCAGGCTGGATTCGAACCCTCCAGCTCAGGTATACGTGGCTGGCGCCTTAGCCTGTTGAGCCACAGGCGCTGAGCCCACACTAAACTTCTTAAACATAGTTTAAAAAACACAGGTACTAATGGCAAGAAAAGGAAAATGCAATTTTTAAAACAGGAAAAGATTGAAATAGGTAGTTTCCAGGAGGAGAAAATCCGGTAGTTAAAAGATGTAAATTACCATTTTATACCTACTGGGGTGGCCAACATTAGAATACCAGGCAAAGTGAACTACTAGTGGGAAGCTCATGTGAATCTTATACCAATAATGGTAGTGCAAATTGTGTACAGACATTTGTAGCAAGTGATAGAGCAGACTTTAGTGAAATTCCTTAATAAGCAAATTCACTAAATCTGTAAAATTCATCAGTTTGTCAAAAATTCAAGCAACCCAATTTTGAGTGAATGGATGGATATGTAAGCAAATGCATGCACATGAACAAACACATTTTTATATAAAGATCCACAGGGCAACAGCCATAAAGATGCTCAGGGTAGCAATACTGAGTGACAACAGGTTATAAGCAACCAAGTTGCTCCTCCCTATAAGTATGGGCAAGTAAGAATGGGATGGACAGATACATGGAATACTACACAGCAATCCAAAGCAATGAACAAGATATACATAAGGCAATGTGGGCAGATTTTAAAAGATGATGTTGATTTAAGATGCAAAATAAAGCAATGAGTTATAGAACACAAAAACAGTTATGTGAATTAAAAATACAACTAGTGAAAATCTTTGGAGAAAAAAGAATGAAATAAGAGTGAAGGAGAAAAAATAGCAAAGTAAAATACCAACAAACCAAAAGAGGCCCCTTCACAAACCAAAGAGGACTATACCATAAGGAATAGGATAACTAAACTCTCTGAACCTAACATCTAAAATTGAAAAAAAAAATTGTTTTAATGTAACTCTAAACACTATAAAACTACTAGAAGAAAACATGGGGGAAATGCTTCAGAACATTGATCTGGGAAAGATTTTATGACGAAAACCTCAAAATTAAAGGCAATAAAAAATTAACAAGTGGGATTATATTAAACCGAAATGCTTCTGCACAACAAATAAACAACAAAAAGTCAATTGCACTGAAAGACAACATACAGAATGGGAGAAAAAGAAAATCCAAACTACACATGTGATAAAAGATTAATCTACTGAATATACAACATTTCAAGCATCTCAACACAATTAAAAAAAAACAATTTAAAAATGAGGAAATGATCTGAAAGGACATTTCTCAAAAGGAAACATACAATTGGCCAATGAAATATATGGGAAAAAATGCTCAACATCACTAATCATCAGGGAAACAAAGCAAAACAATAATGAGGTATCACCTTAACCCAGCTAGGATGACTATTATCAAAAAGGCCAAAATTAACAAATGCTGGTGAGGATGGGGAGAAAAATGTAACATAAACTAGTACAGCCACTGTGGAGAACAGTATGAAGGTTCCTCAAAAGATTACAAAAAGAACTACCACAGGATCCAGCAATCCTACTGGGAATTTATCCAAAGGGAAGGAAAGGATTACATCACAAAGACATCTGCAATCCCATGTTTCACAATAGCCAATATATGGAATAAACCTAGGTGTTCAACGACAGATGAATGGATTAAAAAAATGTAACATATATATATATATACAGGAAAAAATACTATTTGACCATAAAAAAGGAATGACATCTTCTCATTTTTAGCAACATGGATGGAATTGGAGGACATTATGTTACATGAAATAAGCCAAGAACAGAAGTTAAATACTACACATGCTCACTTATTTGAGGAAGCTAAAAACAAAACAAGTTGATCTCTCACAGAAATAAAAATAAAGATCCTGAACAAAGGATACTGAAGACTGAGAAGGGTAGGGGCACGGGAAGTTTAGAGAAAGATGTGTTAAAATATACAAAATTACATCTAGACGTGAGATGTAAGTTCTAGTGTTCTATGCCACTGTAGGATAATTGCAGTTAGCAAAAAAATGTTATATACAGTAGAACCTCCATAAGGTGATCACCCAAGGGACTGTAACTGGACGATAAAGGGAGATGACTGACATAAGGCACCAGGCCTACTGTATTGATATGAACATGAGGTACATGTCCGGTCTATGAAAATCAGGTCAACTTAAAAAGGTAGTCGATGTAGGGAGGTGTCAACTATGGAGGGTCTACTGTATATCAAGATTTGAAAATCACAAAAAGAAATTTGATGACTTTGAAACAAACTTTTTTTTTTCAGACTAATGTGAGAGTACAAAGGACTACGTTACAATGTTTGCAATTGCTAGGTAAGGTCCCTGTTATAATTGTGCCTCATGCCCAGGTATGCCATGTACCCTTACTTTGTATCCATTGGGGGGAACACACCAATTCTTCTCCTTCCTCCCACCCAAATTGAATTAAGAATTGAGTTTTTCTCCTATTTGTTTGTCTACTTGCTTCATATTAGTAGTGAGTACATTAGATATGTGCTTCTCCATTCTTCTGATACTTCACTAAAAACAATGTGCTTCAACTCCATCCAGGTTAATATAAAAGATGTAAAGTCTCCATCTTTTTATGGCTGAATAATATTCCATGGTATACATACACCAGTTTATTAATCCATTCATGCATTGATGGATACTTGGGTTGCTTCCATATCTTGGTGACTGTAAATCAAGTTGTGATATTAAATTTTTTTAATTAAAAAAATGTGCTAATTTGCTATATAAAGTATCATGGCAGCAGTAACATATCCCATACACTCTAACTTTTTAATTATTATTTTGCTACCCTTCACATTTAAACTGCATGGTCTAAAAGATTTAAAAACCTGAGATGATAGGGATTCATATTAGCTAGCTATAAAGGGTACATTTAGACTAAGAGAACAGCTTCTTTATCACCCAAGAAATGTTTATGTAATATGCATAGTTTGCATAACCTCTTACAACAAGAAATCTGGAATTCTTGGTAACAGATCTTTGGAGTTGCCTACTGAAGAACCACCACTAAGCATGTGATCTCCAACATGCTCAAAAATAATCTCAAAATTGGCCAAGATATAAATCCAAGAACAGGCTTGCCATTAAAAGTACCTGGAGTTGGGGTGGCGTCTTGTCGCTCAGTGGGTAGGGCACCAGCCCCATATACCAAGGGTGGCAGGTTCAAACCCAGCCCCGGCCAAACTGCAAGAACAAAAAAATAAATAGACAGACATTGTGGCAGGTGCCTGTAGTCCCAGCTACTTGGGATGGTGAGGCAAGAGAATGGCCTAAGCCCAGGAGTTGGAGGTTGCTGTGAGCTGTGTGACGCCACAGCACTATACCAAGAGCAATAAAGTGAGACTCTGTCTCTCCAAAAAAAAAAAAAAAAAGTACCTGGAGTTTTCAAAGGAGAAAGAAAACTCCATTTCATTCTAACTCAATGAAAATCCAAATGCCTTTTCAGTGTTTCTGAGAAAAGGTAGCATTATTTAAAGAAAGGGCAAGCCAGTGAAAGAACAGTGCAAAATTTCACTTGGGAGAGATGGGACAACATTCAGCCCCCTCTGTCATACCTCAGCTTCCATGGTATGTTCACCAAAGTCAGGAACTTGAGACACATATAAGCATAAGCCCTGAAATAATTGAAATCTGCAATCACAGGAACATAATTAATGTTCTTTCTTCTTTTAATGTCATTATTCATTTTTATGTAGATTGGTGGTAACTTCTACCTCACCAACAGATTCTCATTATGTCTACTTAAGCACATAAAATAAAATTAATTCATATTTGCTTTCTTTCTATCTGCCCTAAATTCCTGCAGAGGAGAAACACAGAAGCAGAAGGTTCCAGGTTTATTACTGTGCTGAGTCACTAAATTAGATAAGATTAAACTGTTGATCCAAAATTCTTCAAACTCTAATCACATCCTCCAAAGCTTCTTGGTGGGATGAGGGCAAATGTAGCCAGTGACCTCCCAACATGTATCTTACAACTAGATTTCCATTCCTAAAATACTGACTTTTAGTCTTGCTTCAGACCTGGATGTTGGTCTTTGCTCAAAAGTTACAAAGGAAGTAACTCTTCAGCTTGATGACAATTAAGAAAAAAACTTCCACTGACAATTCAATTTCAGATAAAAATCAGAGTAGCTGAGGAATTTCTTGGGCTGATCATGATCAGCTATGTCCTTTTAATTACAGGGACTTTTATCTGTATTTTGCTTATGGTCCACTTGGTGTGGAATAATCTTCCTTACTAGAAATTTAAAATAAAAGGATTTGTTGTACTTTCCTTTAGCACAGGGTTTTGCCCATAAAAGGACCTTCAAATTAAAAAAAAAAAAATTCTCATTCAAGGAGGACAAAGAGATTTCATCTTGAGCACCAATTTGACATGACTGATGGAGGCAGCTTGCAGAGCAGGGCTGAGAAGAATCAGAAGGGCATGTGTAGGCTCTGCCCGGAAGACGGCCTGATCTATCAGGGATGTCTCCCTTGATCATGGAGGCAGTGAAGAGAGAACACGTGCCTACGGACACAGAAATAAGGCTTCCCAGTTGTTGGGCTTAGGATTTGTCTGAGATTTGATAGCCCACCTTAAGCTTTTCATAACTAGAGTACAAATCTGACATATTACAGATTTAAGCCCAATAACTAATAAGTAATTGTTATCTTTAGAGCCCAATAGTTATTATATTCTAGAATGAGGACTTATTATGAAGCACTATTAACGTAAAAACGAGGAGGAAGTAAATGGGGAGAAAGGAGAAGGAGTAGTAGCACGTTGAAAAACTGTTAACCAAAATAACAACTTCTTGAGAAAATGCTGTATAATTTCAAACTCTGTGTGTGTTTTAAGTTGTACAAGCTTGAAAAGTGCAATCATGTCATTTACTGGTTCAATCAATTGTTTTTATGAAAGAAAATAATATAGTTCTTTCTCCAAAAGAAAGCAGGGACACTTTTCTTAATGTTGTAGCCAGGAGCAGATAGAGTTTTAAAAACCCTACTCCAGATATGCTATTATACATTTCTACAATATGAATACAATCCCTTAATTTTAAAATCCAGGTCTCAAAATGTTTTCTTCAAATATGACTTCACTTTCTCCTAGGCAAAAAAGAATCGTTCTAACTCTGAGGATATCACATGCACTATGGGAGCTGAATGAAAACCTAAAAAAAATAAAACACAATGTATTCTTGACTCTCTGGAAATAAAATACATCAATGAAAATATTAATATTTACATGATTCTTTCATAAGAGAATCTTTTCTCCAAAGTACAAGGGACCTTCTTCCTAGAGACATATTAAATGTGAAGTAAGTGTTAAAATAGTAAATGCTCTATTTCATCCAAAGTCAAATGGACAGAGCTAAAGGGTGAAAAACCTGCTTTGCTTAATGACTCAGTTGGAAGATTTGCAACAGGACCTCTCAGCTGTCTCTGTTTACCCCACTATAGAAAAGTGTGAAAATCAACAAAGTTGAACAAATACATGAATCTCTTTGATTTGATATCAGAACCTCTCTCTTAAATCTGTAGATCTTTCATTCCCGTATAAGCAAAAACACAGAATGTTTGGGATATGCATTTAAGATACTCTTGGGGATTAAACTCCAGGCAAGTATATAAAACCAAGAAAATGGATGATCAGTAAAACATGTCAAACAGCTAACTGTTAAAAGACCACCTTTAACCTGAGAAGATGAAAATTCTATATAGGAAATGAAGTTTGGAAGGCAGACAAAAGATCCTGAGGGCTAGATGGACAATGTCAAAAGATGGAAGGGGGTGATGCACCCCGCCACCAGATATTGACAGCAGATTCTAATGTGGCTCCTAGAAAGGACGTGGCAAGACCACAGAAAGGCAGAGAAATGACTCCCAGGAGTCTTAGGTTCATCATATTCTTGGTATCACGGTCCAGGTTCCAGTATGTCTCTAGCCTCAGTTTCCCCCAGTAAAGTGTATCTACCATGTCTGGCTCTCACACGATAACATGTATGAGAGTAATAGGGCTTCAAGGGCCTGAGCAATCGGATTAACAGAACCTTCTGATGACTGCATCTGCTTTTCCACTACCTATGATGTATCTATCTTTTCAGCAGGGATAAGCCTATTTCTTCAAAAAAGCAGCTCCTTTGAGGTCTTTTATGAGCTGAAAAAGTCCTTCCTCCATCAAAGTACAGGGAGAGGCAAACGACAGGAAGCAAACATACAATTTTCTGACCATTTACAATTAACTCATGAGCATTTTAAAAAGGCTTTCAATTAAAATCAAAGATCACTTTATACTCTGGTAATATTTAACAAATTACTAGGATGGAAATGGTAAAATTATTAGACTGATTTTTGTCAACTGGAAAAAAATATATATGTGAAATTTTCAATGCTAACTGTATTCACACAAACCTTTCATGGCTTTTATGACTGGATTTACACCTTCTTTAAACCACCTCGGCTAGCAGATAGCTTTTTAGAAAGGCAACGTTAAATTCTGAGTAACAATTTAAATGCAGTGTATGCTTGGGGATTATGTAAGAGTTAGAAAACTGACCACAAACCTAGGCAGATATGACCTGAAGCCTGTGGGCATCTTACAGGAAGGTTTTAAATCCTGTAATTGGGCAGTTCAGAGTCAGGCTGCAAATAGCGAAATACCCTGTCACAAGAACTCTTGAAGGCCCTGGGAAGCAGGCTTCATGGGCACTGCCCACGTTTGCTCAGGTCTGGAGACCGTTAGTCAAATAACATAAAAACACAGCAGTGGAAACCACTTACCCTGCTTTAGAGGGGGAAAAGAGAGGGTGTTTGCCCTGCTTTCTCTTGGCACGAATTTTTTTCCTTTTCATGAGACTTGAAGGGAGAAAAAAAAAATACAAACAACCCAGCTCTTCCTGGATGAAGACTTAGAATCACAGCAGAGCCAGGTTGCGAGTGGCGGGCACTGGCAAGTCTGAGGTGGATGAAGAGCCCCACAGCTGTACTTGTGTTTAAAATGAGCAAGGACAGGATGAGGTCATGCCAGAGCAGAGGCAGAGAGCAGCACCCGCTGGATCCATCCCGGGGATGGAAAAAGAAGAAGAAAAAAAACCCCAAAGCTCATCAGATTCCCTCAGCCCCAGCAGGAGAAACTGAACACCCAGATGTGAAAGAGACTATTTACAGAAGCTTCTCTTCTGCCAATACCTGAATGACATCCATCTTTCTGACAAGTTTAAGTCAATCCAGAAATGTGAGAAGACAGAACAGATACACATAAAAAGGAAAGGGGTGGGAAGAACTCTGTGTTTCATTACACACTTCCTGCTAATAAGATACAGAAACAACTGAGTTAAGTCCAGACCACCACATGACCTGACTGTAAGGCCCTGGAGCTAACTTGTTTAATACACAGAATATACATGTAAATATGACACGTATTAATGAGGTGCTGACGTGTATTCATAAAAACATTTATCTCTGGCCTGCAATTATTGTCAATTGGGTCTCCTCCAGAAGCCTGTATCCTAGTGACTGCACTGCTGCATTAAGCGAGGACCACTGGAGAAACACTTAAAGCATTACCAAGGGGAAGGTTCCGGGAGGAAATGATACTCAGATAGAAGGGCTAGGCAAGGAATCAGGAAAGAAGTTTCTTCTGGGAATTGCTGGGGAAGCTGTTTGTTCATGGCTAAGGACACAACATATGAGCAAGAAAAACAGCACAGCACGAGGTCAAGGTAGGAAGGTGGGTTTTTTGTGAGGCAGGTGCACCATCAGCTTAGCCAGTGTGTAAGGGACACAGAACACACTGACAGGTTCTCAGAACGCAAGCAATTTGGCAGATCTTTTGCGTACATGCGGCTGACACACACATGCAGCCCCACTGATGAGACCGAGTTCTTTCTGGTGGGAAAGAGAGCTGAGCTCAGGGGTGATTCTGCTGCTTCCCAAAGTGGTAAGTACTTGTACATCCACGGATGGGGTACAGGCATCACCAGAGCTAGGATTTATGTCTACTTTATTCACTGATAGATCCCAGAGACACAGAACAATGATGGATACATACTATGTGTTCCAAAAAGATTTATCAATTAAGAAGAAAACACCGCCAGGAGGGCTGAAGGATGAAAGTTCATGATTCCTGAGAGCTCACTGTGAATTAAGACACTGCTGATATCTTACAGGTATTAACTAATGGGGTCCTTACAAATTTATGATTTAATTGCTTCCGTATTTTATGACATCTCTCTGAAATCGGGACAGATCCTATAATTGACGATCTCTTAGCTATACAGCGCAGTTTAATCAGCAGGGAGTTTTCTTCCTTAGTAGTACATAAGTGCATGCTAGTTCTTAGAATCAATGGTGTCTTCAACTTGATGAAATAAAAGCATTATTAATCTCAAAATACAGGTGATGGAAATTAAGGCTGTATGAGTTAAATTTATTCCCTTGGGCATAGATGTACCTGTCTTCCAAACACCTCCTCCTCTGCTCATCAGCCCAGAGGTATTAAAAACCGCACAGCAGAAAGTGGCTCTCCTTATGTCATCCCACCTAATCCTTTCTTCCTAAACCTGCAGGAAGACTCCCTTGGACCACCCAGACAGTTATACTCAAGCCTTTCTGTTCCAATCAGCCTGGGAAATGGAAGAAAATGGCATCTCTCCAGGCCCCCAGAGCAGGATAACAGTCTGCATATGGTACACCCCATGGTGAGAGAGAAAGACTGTCCATACTGGGGGATGACCAAGAATCCAATGTATGACTGACTTTTTTTATTCTCTCCATACCATACTGGAAGGACAACAGATAGATTTAAGTTCTCATTCAGTCTCCAATTTATTATCGTACTTTATTACAAGGCAAAACCTTCTTTGAGGAAAAGGGGAAGGGCATAAAAATAAACAACCATCATAACTATCAGGTAACATTTTATGATGTCTTTATTATTAAAAAGATTCTCTTTGCTTTTGTGAAGGTCCCAATACCTAACAATGATATCAATGTTACAAAATAAAAGAAAAAGAAAAGGCACTTCTTTAAAACATGGATTCTGAATTTACCTAAAATCAGATGGTTCAGACCCCAGGAGCAGGTGGTCACCCTAAGACAGTAGTTGGCAAATTGGCTTATTTCGGAAGCAGTGTGAAAAGGCTTTAGGCTTGCTTAATTAAAGAATTCAGGATGCTATTAACACGTAGCCAGTCTCAATGGACAGTACAAGGTGTCTCTATGTGTTGAAGGATCTCCAGCTGAAATTGGAGAACATATATATTTTGTACATTATCATGCAAATTCACCTTCCATTTTCTAGTTTCCAAGGGAGCTGACACTGCAGGCATGGCTTTTCTTACCTCGTATCTAATTCCACACCATCGTTGTTTTTTTTTTTTTTTAACCAATTAATGACAATTCTTTATTTGCAACTATGAGTATAGCTGGTTTACACCTTTTTTTTTTTAATTTCAGATTAATGTGAGGGTACAAATGATCAGGTCACATGGTCAGTGTCTGTGGTTCAGTGAGGAGGGCGCCGGCCCCATATATCAAGGGTAGAGGGTTCGAACCCGGCACTGGCCAAACAGCAACAAAAAAATAGCCGGGTGTTGTGGCAGGCGCCTGTAGTCCCAGCTACTCAGGAGGCTGAGGCAAGAGAATCACCTAAGCCCAAGAGCTGGAGGATGCTGTGCACTGTGATGCCACAGCACTCTACCGAGGGTGATAAAATGAGACTCTATCTCTTAAAAAAAAAAAAAAAAGGAAAGAAAAAAGACCAGGTCATAATAGTTGAATTTCTTAGGTAGAGTCCCTCTTGTAGTTGTACCCTGCACCCAAAAGGTGTGCCATACACCCCTAACTTGTGCCCATTAAGTAGGAGAACCACTAACTCCCTTTCCCTCTCCCCCATTTCCCCTCTCCCCAACTTGAATTGAATTGAGTTTTTCTCCTATGTAGGTGTGGATTAGATCATCTACTGTCTTCATATTAGTATTGAGTACATTGGATATTTGCTTTTCCCTTCTTATGATACTTTACTAAGAAAAATGTGTTCCAACTCCACCCAGGTTAATACTAAAGATGTAAAGTCTCTATCTTTTTATGGGTGAATAGTATTCCATGGTGTACATGTACCACAGTTTGTTAATCCATTCCTGAGTTGATGGGCATTTAGGTTGTTTCCACCTCTTGGTAAATGTAAACTAAGCTGCAATAAACAATCTAGCACAATGTCTTTATGACAAAATGATATTTTTTTCCTTCTGGGTAGATGCCTAGTAGTGGGACTGCAGGGTCAAATGGGAGATCTAATTTGAGTTCTTTGAAACTGTCCATACTTCTTTCCAAAGAGGCTATATTAGTTTGCAGTCCCACCAACAGTATAAAAGTGTTCCCCTCTCTCCGCATCCATGCAAAAAGTAGCAGCTTGAGACTTTTAAATGTGGGCCATTCTCACTGGGGTTAGGTCATATCTCAGGGTGGTTTTGATTCGCATATTCCACCTCACCTTAAGTGTATATCATCCAGAATGAGCACAAGTGATGACTCTTAGCATCAGCAGTCAATACGGACATTAAGATACAAAGCCTTTCAGTAACTCTCTGTATAACAAAGCTAAAAGACAAGGGCAGCTCTTTGCATACCTATCCCAACTTCATATTCCTTGTCAGTAAAAACACAGCATTAACAATGATGCAAAAATTATCACCAATCTGAGTGGTTTTATCTATACAGAAAACTAGAAATGTACATGGGCATAGTAACAAAATACAACTTAAAGAGAAAACCCAGGAGAATGTACGTATATGTAAACCATATACGTAGATAAGTTTACAGGTATATAGACTCAAAAATGTTTAAATGCAGACTACAACAACCTCCGAAATCCACATTAGTCCAGGCACCAATGACTTTGTCAGCAGATAAGACTGCTCAACTCTAGGAACATACAATATGCACCAGGCACTTAACTAAGAATTTTCTAAGCTTATTTCCACTGACCTTCATAGCACCTTTATAGGATTATTACTCTGGGCATCCGCAAATTATACATGTGGTAATGGAGGCTTGGTGAGGTCAGATCCCCTGCCCAGGCTGCAAAAGGACTAGGACTAGGACTTGGACCCGGCCATTCCAACTCCGAAACAACTATCCTATACTATGACCTACATTTTTGTTAAACTACAGAAACGTATATAAGTGACAAATGCTTAAAATAATGTGTTCTGAATTTCTATCATCTCTCCCCTCTGACATGTCTACTATTTGTTACCACCTCAACAATCCTGCTACCACATTTTGAGGTGGAAAGTGAACTTACAATTTGTAAATCCCCAACCCAACTGGTGGACCTTGGCTTTATTGGGCCTTCAACTGTCTTACCCTGAGAGACAGGGCAGACTGTGAACTGTACCTGGGAAGATGTGCAGAGGAGGAGCCTCGGGAATGCCTGCAGCGATGGAAGAATGACCGGAGAACACACCTTGCCTCCAAGATCGGGACTAACACAGTCATTGCCAACTCTGCAGGTGTGCTTCAATTTATAGACGTCTAACGGATCCACAGATGTGGCTATGACAGGAGGAGCAGGCTTTTAATTGAGAGATCGGGAAGGAGGGAGAATTAACAACACAGCAGCAGTGGTAGAAGTCATTTATTTTTCTAATTAAATTCTCACGCTGGTGAGAGAAGCCTATTAAAAATACAAAACAAAACAAACCAGAAAATATGGATGTTAGAGGTTCACATCAGCATTATTTTTTAACGATGATACAGATAAAAGAAGACATTACAACCTTCTGTTGTCTCCATATTGCCTCTAACTTGGGGTATTTAAGAAAAAACCCCACTTTTTCTAGCCATCTTACCATGCCATTTGATGCTTGTAATTGAACTGATACACTCAACCAGACTATTTGTGTTTAAAATTGTTAGAAAATTACATTTTTTAAAAAACAGACATTTATAGAGCAATTTCTATTTGCAAAGTGCTTTGTAGTCATTTTTTAAAGTAATACTTAACAACAACCATGTAAAGTAGGTCAGAGTTATTAGCCCTTATGCCTCTTCTTTCAAAAGGCTGAGTCAAGGAAGGTACAGTAAGGTTAGTTGATTTTCCTGGGGTTGCACACAAAGCTGGTAGCAGAACGTAATATACCACACAGCTGCAGAATCCTGTGTCATCCCAATAGATCCCACTGACCATATTGGCCCCATTTCAGAACTTCCTGGGATCTTCATTATGAAGAATATTTACAGAATCCTGTCCTACTCCCCCAAATATCTACCAAATTAGAACCCATAAATTGGTTCTGAAAATCTAATAACAAATGTTCCCCAGATGAGTCTGTCGGAAGTCTGGATTAGGACCCATTACTGGTGGGTCCTCTGGCATGTTCACCCTGGCTCCAGAAGACATTGCTGTAACACATAGAAGCATCTTAAGCCACACTAGAACCACATCTAAGTAGAAACTGACAGCTCTTCTTCAGAAGGGGCCCTTAAAAAATGATTAGAAATCACTTTCAATTCACACATTTTCTCCACGTTCACTCTCAAATACAACAGTTTCAGGCATTTTGCCCTCCTTTCCTGAAAAGATTTCTCCCTAGGTGCCTCTAACCTAAAAATATTAGCAATTCTGTCTCGGCATTCATTCTAAACCACCTTCTACTTCCCATTCTTCTCCCCTGCCAGAATTACTCTCCCATTCAATGTGCAGCTAACAGGCAAGGATCACAACTAGCCCCCATTTATGGAGAGCATACGGGGAACCTAGGCACTGGGCAGGGTGGCTGACTTGGGTTCTTTCATTTACTCCACCTTGAAAGAGATTCTCATTTCACAAATCAAAAATTGTAGAAGGGAGTAAGCTGCCCAGAGACACACTACTACTAATTCTCAGAACCAATGTTCAAGCCAGATTAATCTCACCCCAGAGTCAATACAATCATTTTCTCTTTCTTTGTTTCTTTTTTGATTCCTCTTCATTCCTCTGTATTTATCCATTTCAAGAGCAAGTGGACCATCAAAAGAAGACCCTTGTCATTTAAAGTGCTTCCCTATATGCTTTGGGCAGTAAGAAAATAGAATCCATCCAAAAATTATACCAAGAGGAGAGGCAAAGCCTGGAGAAACAAGGCAATGTAACATAGCATGCCTATTTCCTCTGCCAAATCACAGAAGCTAGTTTTAAATGTGAATTCAGAATGATTCAAATATCACCTAACAGAACCGGGTCCATCTTGAAGTGTAACCTGTAGAGTGGGGATTTTCAACCTGTGTGCCATGACAGGATCCTAAGTGTGCTGCACAAATGTTTAAAAATCATTAATTAAATTGTTTTCAAAAGAACTTGAAAGCAAAGTATATTCTCTTTTTAATTCTTTTTTTTTTTTTGATCAACATAATTTAATGGTGCCCTGGATGTTTAACTATGGGTTCAATTATACATGAGATAAAAAAGGTTGAAAAACATTGCTGTGGAGATATAAGAGGAACGAGGATGCAGTCAGAAGAGGGAGACAGAGAAAGTCAAGAGGCAAATGGCAAAAAAGCGAAGTAAGTAAGCTGTTCTGCAATGTTGAATATGATTTAAACTATGTAATCCTCCATGTTCCCAAGATCAATTGAGAAAATCTTACGACGGGCAGGGTATAGTGTCTCCAGCCTGTAATCTCAGAGCTTTGGAAAGCCAAGACAGGAGGGTCACTTGAGGCCAAGAGTTGGAGACTTGCCTGGGAAACATGGTGAGACCCTATCTCTACAAAAAAATAAAAATAAAAATAAAAAAACAGCTGGGCATGGCAGCACAAAGCTGTAGTCTCAGGTACTCAGAAGGCTGAGGGGGGAGGATCACTAGAGCCCAGGAGTTCAAGGCTGTAGTGAGCTATGACTGCGCCTATGTACCTCAGCCTGGGTAACAAATTGAGACCCTGTTTCTAACATAAGATCATAACAATTGACACAGGAAGCATTCTACAAAATTCTGACATTCACTGCTGATCAAAAATGCTGGCAACTAAGAGATACAGAGGAATTAGTTAATTTCATAAAAAGCATCTACTAAAATCCTAGAGTCAACATCACACTGAATGATAAAAGACTGAATATGTTCCCTCTAACATCAGGAACAAGACAAGGATGTGTGTTCTCATCAATCTTATGCAACACGGTACTGAAGTGCTAACCACTGAAACATGTCATGAAGGGAAGAAAAAGCCGGAAGAAAAAAAAAAAAAGAAAGCTACCTCAATTTACACATGACATGATTGTCTATATAAAAAATTTAAAAGAATCTACCAAATAAAAACAAACAAACAAACAAACAAAACAAACAGGCTCATCGCCTGTGGCTCAAGTGGCTAAGGCGCCAGCCACGTACACCTGAGCTGGCAGGTTCAAATCCAGCCTGGGTCTGCCAAACAACAATGACGGCTTCAACCAAAAAATAGCTGGGCGTTGTGGCGGGCACCTGTAGTCCCAGCTACTTGGGAGGTGGAGGCAGGAGACTCGCTTGAGCCCAGGAATTGGAGGTTGCTATGAGCTATGATGCCACAGCACTCTCTCCAGGGTGACAGCTCGAGGCTCTGTCTCAAAAAAAAAAAAAAAAAAAACCAAAATCCCCTCCTCGATCTAAATAAGTGAGTTCAGTAAGGTTGCAGAATAAAAAAGCAATCACAAAAATTAATAGTACTCCAAAGAAAATACTTAGATATATACTAAAGAAATCACGCACAGTAGCTATATATTGAAAAATATAATGATGTTGAAAGAAATCAAAAAAGACCTAAATAAATTGAGAGATATACCATGTTCACACACGGTTAAGACTCAATGTAGTAAAAACATGTTTTCCTCACACTAATCAATACTTTAACACCATTTCTATTAAAATCCCAGGGAAGTTTTAGGGGATATAAATGAGATTATAAAATTTATATGGAAGAACACATCTGCTTAAATACCTAGAACAATCATCACAGAAGAATCAAGTGCAGAATCATTCCACTAAATATTAAGACTTCCTGTATAGTAATTCAGACAGTGTGATACCAGTAAAGAGATAATCACAAAAATCAATGACATAGACCAGAAAACCCAGAAATAAACTAATGTAAATATTCTCACTTCTTATTTGATAAAGACTTACATTAATAGAAAGATAGCCTTTTCAACAGATGTAACTAGAAACCCACAGCCCCCACCCCCCAAAAAATCAACCTATACCTTATATCTCATATAAAATTTAACTCAAAATGAATCATCTATTTAAATTAAACATGTAAAGCATCTATTTAAATTAAACATGTAGAGCTATAAATAATGGTGGGAGACACACAGGAAAGAATCTTTGAAATACAGGGCTAAGCAAAAGACTTCTGAGACTGTATGGATATTAACAGCATGATCCACAAAAGGAAGTAGAGCCTAACTAAAACTAAAAATTTTAGTTCTCAGGAAGTCCATGAAGACAAAGTCACAGAGGATAATAAATCCAGTTATGGACTTACAAGCCACAAACCCAACAAAGGACTACTATTTAGAATATTTAAAGAATTCTCAAAACTCAATAGAAGAACAAAAAAAGTCCAATTAGAAAAGAAAATAGGCAGGAGATATAAATATATATTTCACCAAAAAGAACATACAGGTAGCAAATAAGCACATGAAATGTTGCTCAACATCATTTACTCATGAGGGGCTGGGCCTGGTGGCCCATGCCTATAATCCTAGCACTCTGGGAGGCTGAGGTGAATGGACTGCTTGAGCTCAGGAGTTCGAGACCAGCCTCAACAGGAGCAAGACCCCATCTCTACTAAAAAAATAAAAAAACTAGTCTGGCTTTGTGCCTATGGTCCCAGCTACTTGGGAGGCTGAGGCAAGAGAATCGCATGAGCCCAAGAGTTTCAGGCAGCTGTGAGCTGTGACACCATCACATTTTACCAAGGGTATAAAAGAGATTCTGTCTCCAACAACAATAAAAAAAATTTACCCATAAGGGAAATCCAAGTTAAAACCACAATGAGATATCACTATACACCTATCAGACATCAGAATAAAGTAAAAGACAGCATGAAAATCAAAAACGGGCATAGATGTGAAAAAACCCGATTGCTTCTATGTTGCTGTAGGAATGTAAAATGGTACAACCACTCTGGAAAACCATTTGCCAATTTCCTATAAAACTGTATCTGCGGCTTGGCGCCTGTGGCTCAACGGGCTAAGGCGCCAGCCACGTACACCTGAGCTGGCAGGTTCGAATCCAGCCCAGGCCCACCAAACAACAATGATGGCTGCAACCAAAAAATGGCCGGGCATTGTGGTGGGCGCCTGCAGTCCCAGCTACTTGGGGGACAGAGGCAGGAGACTCGCTTGAGCCCAGGAATTGGAGGTTGCTGTGAGCTGTGATGTCGAAGCACTCTATCCAGGGTGACAGCTTAAGGCTCTGTCTCAAAAAAAAAAAAAAAAAAAAAAAAAAACTGTATCTGCAACTATCAGACTAACCAGCAACTGCACTCTTGGATATTTATCCCAGAGAAAAGGAAACTTAGGGTCACTCAAAACATTAACACAAATGTTCACAACAGCTCTATCTGTAATACCCCAAAAATGGCATCAGTCCAGATGTCCTCCCACAAGGAAAAGGTTAAACTGTGGCACATCTGTTCTTTGGAATATTACTCAGCAAGGAAAAGGAACAAACTACTTACACACTCAACAACATGGATGAATCCCTGGGAATTACAATGAGGAAAAAAAAAAACACCCAGTTTTTCAAAGATTAAATACTGTATCATTCCATTCACATAAGATTTAAGTGACAAAAATTTTAGAAATGGAGACAGAAGAAGAGTTTCCAGGAGTTACAGCTGGAAGGAGGGAAGGAGGTTTCTCTTTCAAATGGGAAAATGTGAGGGACGCTTATGGTATTGGAACTGTGCAATATCTTGACTGCAACAGTGGATACATGAACCCACACAAGTGAACTGCTTAGAATTTTCACATATATGGACACACAAATGAGTACAAGTTAAACTCAGGAAATCTGAATAACATCACTAAACTGTACGTATGTCAATATCCTGTGATACAGTATAGCTCTATACAATGATACTTTGGGGAAAACTGCACAAAGCTATATAAGGGATCTCTCTGTATTATTTTGTACAACTGCATGTGAGTCTGTACCCTCAATAAAAATTTCAATTAAAAAAAAACAATAAAGGCTCCTGCCCACAACAGAAATGTTGTATATTGGGTCCCCTGAAATATAAACGGTATCACTTTCAAATGCATCAAAGAGAAAGAGAACCAGACAAGTCTTGTTCGTCTGCAGCAAAAGGAGACCAGTGAGTGCTACATTAAAACTATTCACATCACTAAATACCAAACTTCATTTTTTATCAACTGTTTCATCCCCACTCACAATAAAACTTTGTCTTAAAACTGCTACGAAGAAGCCCAATAATCAAATTTAGAAACACAAAACTTGACTCCCTAAAGTAAAATGTCCTCTTGGCGATATTTTCAAAGTCAAAAGGTGGTCTCCTATGTCTTAAGACATGTGGATAATTGCCTCTTGGTTTATAAGGTCAAAATTCTACACATTTATATGCACAACATGTGATTTTACAAGCTAGGAAGACTGGAGCAAATCATTAGCTGAACTGTAAACTTAATCACTAGCAAGATAGGCAGGCAGAGCTAAAAAAAATGAAAAGGACGGAAAGAAGAGCATTTTCATACTGACGAAGGTACTTTGCTCTATTGCTAATTAGAAAGCATAGCTGGTTTACACACATATGAAAGGGTGCAAGGTTCAGCTCTTTTAGACCATTTTCTCTAAAAATACAATCCAAAGAACTACCCCACAGCAATCACTCTGTAGACTCCTTGGCTCCTGCCCAGACCAAATAAGTCACAATAATGCTCAGAAAGAACCACTCAGACAGTATCAAGTGACTGACACATACACAAGAACTTCCAAACCCTTGGTGAAATACCCACCTGTTTACAATTTAGAGCTATCTTCCTCATACAGAGGAGTGGTTCCCAACAGGGATGACTTCTACCCCCTGGGGACATTTAGTAACCTACGTCTGGAGACATATGGTTGTCACAACTGTGGGATAGAGGGGCCAGGGATGCCGCTCCACATCCAAAGATGTGCAGTATAACCAACCCTCTACAACAGAGAACAATGGGCCCCAAATGTCAAAATGTCAGTGGCCCTGAGGCTGAAGCTCCCTGACACAAAGGGACTCTTACATGGACTTACCAACAGGATCCGTAACATAAAATAAACACTATGTGAACCAGATTAGTAACTTAGATCTACTACATGGAGATGACCTCCAAGGGTAAAAGTAGCTGCTACTCTCTTGATCTTCTTAAGTCTGATTTAGCAGAAGGAAGATTTTCTTTGTGACCACTACGTTTTAAGAGCATAAATTCTGGAACCACAAAGCCCAGGTTGGAATCCCAGTTTTGACACTTCATATCTTGGTGACATTAAGCTAGGCAATTACCTTTGGTAAATCTCTGTTTATTAACTGTAAAGGGGATTAATAACCCTCCTTCACTCTAAGAGTTGTTAGAGAAATGAAAATAAATAAGATGTGGCTGTCACAGACCACTGCACAGATCTTCAGATAGCACGTGTGCTTTGTTTTTCTTTGTTTTTTTTTTTTTTTTTGGAGAGACAGAGTCTCACTTTATCGCCCTTGGTAGAGTGCCATGGCATCACACAGCTCACAGCAATCTCCAACTCCTGGGCTTAGGTGATTCTCTTGCCTCAGCCTCCCGAGTAGCTGGGACTACAGGCGCCCGCTACAACACTCAGCTATTTTTTTGTTTTGCAGTTTGGCCGAGGCTGGGCCCGAACCCGCCACCTTCGGTATAAGGGGCTGGCGCCTACTCGTTGAGCCACAGGCGCGCAGCCCTGCTTTGTTGTTATTAATAAACTTGCCATCATTCTCACTCCAGTCTTTTCATTTCTCAGCTGCCAATGGAGTAATCCATTTTCAGAAACTCCTCTTTTTCAGATTACATTTGGTCACTCTTTTCACTAGTTTCATTCCTTCAGCACCAGATGAGAGCTGACCATTTCTAACTGGCCACTTGGTTTCTCTGTAGATAACTTCACTAGTATCTCTATCAACCATTAATACCCCTCACATCAGGGATAACTCTGAACAACGAGGAAGCCACCATTCCTATTAGGCAAGTAGCAATAGACCCAACTGACACGAAAGAAATGTTTAACAGACATATTCTTTAAGAATTCTTTGTATAAACAAAATGGTCCCTAACCACACAAACTAGATGCCCCAATTCAGGAAGCCAACTCTACTCTACAAATACTTACCGTATCCCATAGACAGCTTGTCTGTTCTGAGCATTAACATAAAACAGTGAATACACAATGATAGCTCCTGCCCTCAATGAAATCACGGTTTAAAAAGAAACATTTGTACCCAAATACCAGGGAAACTAATTAGATGGGGTGGGTGGGGTCTCTATTAAAGGAAATACCAACCAATCTTCAAATGGGTCTTCACAGGAACCATCAAAACCAGGCAGGCAGCTGAAATACAGGAGTTAAGAACACAGATACTAAAGCCAGATTACAGCTCTTCCACTTACAATAAATATAACCTAATCACGTTGAGTCTAATTTGCTCAAAATGCTAAGAAGGGATATTAACATTACCTACTTCATGAGGTTCTTGTGAAAATTAAATTAGTTATTGCAGTTAATGCAGTTGAACAATACCCAGTGCTCAATTAATGATGGCTATTCTTATTCTTACAAGCAAAGGAATCGGAATCTCACAAACTCACATATTGCAAATCTTCTTCTTTTTTTTCTTTTTTTTTTTTTTTTTTATAGTTTTTAGCCTGGGGCTGGGTTTGAACCGGCCACCTCTGGCATATGAGTCTGGCGCCCTACTCACTGAGCCACAGGCACTGCCCACATATTGCAAATCTTGATTCTTCAACAAGTCTACCAGAACATCTTTCAGAAGCTTGCGATACAGTCACTTTCCCAAAATATGCTAACTCCTAAAACCTTGATAAGTTCTTAAATTTTCTGCACTCAGAGAACTCCAATTAGAACTTCCTCCTGTATCACACATGGCTCCCAGAAGCATTTACCTGCATGTTATCAGGAGTCCATGATACGAGGTGGATCCCATCAAGATAACTGTCTGAATGTGTGCACATCCATTAACCTCAGCGCTAGAAACTAGGAATGATGTTTTGATTGCACCAAGTTTGATTCTTATTTTATACTATACCTTCTCTTTGGTAACTGAAGTTTAATTATTAGCCAGCCTAAACTCTTAAGATGGTCTTACTGAAAACTGGAAAAAAGGGTCAGGCATGGTGTCTCATGCCTGTAATCCTAGTACTCTGGGAGGCCAAGTCAGGTGGGTTGCTTGAGTTTAGGAGTTCAAGACCAGCCTAAACAAGAGTGAGACACCCATGTCTACTAAAAAAATAAAAAATACTAGCCAGGCATTGTGGTGGGCACATGTAGTCCCAGCTACTTTGGAGGTAAGGCAGGAGGATCGCTTGAGCTCAAGTGTTTGAGGTTATTGTCAACTATGATGCCATGGCACTCTAAACAGGGTGACAGAGTGAGACTCTGTCAAACACCCCCTCCCCCAAAAAAGACCTGGAAAAAATGTGCCTAATTTTTATTTAATTTATTATAATACATACCTACTGCTGGGCATGGTAGCTCATGTCTATAGTCCTAGCACTTGGGGAGGCCTAAGTGGGTAGACTGTCTGAGTTCAGAAGTTCAAGACCAGCCTCAGAAAGAGCAAGGCTCTGTCTCTAAAAAGTAGCTGGGCATTGTGGCGGGCATCTGCAGTCCCAGCTATCAGGGAGGCTGAACCAGGAGAATCACTTTGAGCTCAGGAGTTTGAAGTTACTGTAAGCTGTGATGCCACAGCTCTACTGGGGGTGACAAAGTGAGATTGTGTCTCAAAGAAAGAAAAAAAATATTATGTACCTACTGATAATCAATCAAAGGGGCCCAAGTTACTGCTTCCGCATTACAGTTGCACAGCATCTTAGGAACTTGGTTTTGCTCCTTTAGTTGGTTGGATTAGAGACTGTTCCACAGGCTCTGAGATACAAAGTATCATCTATAAAATGGAGATAACAATATTAACTACTTCAGAGAGCTGTTGAAAAGACTGAATGAAAAATCTTTCTTCAAAATAGTCCAGTGCCTAGCACATTATCAGCACTTAGTAGATCTGAGCTATCATTATTTTCATCATGGAAGCTGTGAAATTAAAGATTATCTACATTAACTTAACACTAAAAAAAAAAATCAGTCTGTATTAACAATTTAGTGAAATCACTAAAACATTCTTTGAGAAATGCTAACTTCTAGGGCTGAAACTTGGGTGGATGAACATCTTACATAGACTATCTTCATTAAAGTAAACAAGTGATTCTTCCCATAATAAGTTAAAGGGTCAAAGGGTTTCAGTAAGTATCTGGTATAAAATGGTTTACAAAACACATTAGTCTCTCCTTAGCAATCTAAGTATATCTGCCTTTTCTAGTTTAAAATCAATTATCTGATTATCTCCACTATTCAGTTACCCCATGTGCTTTCTGCAAAGTTAAGTATCCTCCTCGACCTTGAACTTCATTCCCTGAATCTTGTCTCTGTTAACCAACATTAGGTGATCACCACTTTCACTCACTAAAAAACAGCCATGATGAAAAGAATTCTCTGAAGAGCTGTGTTTCCACTAGCAGACAAAAATTAAATGGTTTACACATAGATAACCCCCATGTAGACTTACAGGGGACTCAGGTAAAATGGTCTCTCAAGGGACAGATTTGTATTAGCCAAAATCAACTGTAGAATAAGATGGAAGATGAGAAAAGTCACTGAGATTAACATTTTTAAGATTTTAAACAGATAAAACATCTGGAAAAAAATCAAAAAACAGTTTCAATTGATAAAACATCCTATTTCTAAGAACCAAGTGTAATATTAAATTCATCAAAGTTGGCAAAAGTACTTACTAATTATAAAACAAAGAGCTATCTTTTCATACTGATGTAAAATAACACTTTAAACTTATTTGTGGAACACTTCTCGGTCTCTCTCACACATACATAAGCAATGTCTTCTGTCAGAGACTGAATGGCAGGTGGAAACTGCCCGTATGGTCTCAAAGGGTGGGTGGGGGGTGGTTCATGTCAAAACTAGAGGCTGGAGGGGGGTTCAGGTTGGATTTAGATCTTTTTAAAATGTCAATTTTTATTCTAAAAATTCTTTCTCAAATTCACACATTTGAGATATAGACTTGATTTCAACACCCTGCATGTTTAGAACAAAAAGGGGATAGAAAGTAGTAAAGCAGCTATTTCAAGGAATGTCTGTAATTTTGTTGATGCCAAAGCTTCCCGGAGTCCTTACTCAAAAACAGCAGAGTTACTGAGTTAAGTCCTGGAAAGAAAATTGACAAGGCCTGTCCCAGAGTGGTAGTTTGATCCTGTAATCCTAGCAATCTCGGAGGCCCAGACAGGAAGATTACTTGAGCTCAGGAGTTCAAGACCAGCATCAGCAAGAGTTAGAACCCATCTTTACTAAAAATAGGAAAATTAGACAAGCATGGTGGTAGACACCAGTAGTCCCAGCCATTTGGTAGACTGATGCAAGATCACTTGAACCCAGGAGTTTGAAGTTGCTGTGAGCTATAATGTCACAGCACTCTACCTGGACAACAGAGTGAGATTCTGTATAAAAAAAAAAAAAAAAAAAAAAAAAAGTTGACAAAGCCTGACCACAAAAAGACTAAAAAACAAGAACAAAAATAAAATGAAAAACCCACAAACACTTGCATTGGCCATTGGCTTGCATGGTAAATGCCAGGCTTGGTAAATCCAACAGGCTAAGATATATTCAGAAAAAAAGGGAGATGAGGAGAACCAAAGAATGGAAAGACAATATATTTTGCTGTATTTTTCCTGTAGTTAAATTTGGCAATTCAGTTAACCTTAAATATCAATCTAGGGATTATTTTCCATCCAATGAAGACCTTAAAGATAATAATTGAGTTCCAAGTCTGACCTTCAGACTGCAAAATGAATCAGACTCTGTTACTAAAAAGAATGCAACAGCTGTCCCCATATACCCTGCAGAAAAGCTTAAGTGGGAAAAACTTAAAATATCTTTGAACAAAAAGTATGAGAATAGTTATATGCAAAAATCTCATGATTTGGTGGCTCCTTAACAGAATACTTGCTAAAATAATTCCATGTGTTTCAGAGAGAACCCCACCCCCACCCCGCCATCATCAGTTTCTCTTCTTGATTTGTTTGCAGGTATGTTCTGTATTTAAGTCTCTATTTTTAATTAAATTCAGATTATGAATACTGGTCTTTTGTAGAAGTAACGAGGGAAATAAGCTAAATATTAAAATAAAAAGAAAATACACACCAAATCTCTAAATCACATCTGCTGTTCTTTATAGAAATAGACTAAGAGGACATGACTGATTTCATTCAGAGTGCAATGCCACCCTCTGTAAAAACCATCCACTTATTGGAAGATTTCATTTCAAGACTACATGTTAACTTTAAGTAGACAATAATGTCTAACTAATGCAGCTAAGAACTCAAACATGCAACTCAGAAATAATAACAGTCTTTCATCTGAGTTACATAAAAACACTGATGGGCAGAACATAGCAACATTTTAATGACTAAGTTTTTTTTTTAAGAGACAAAGTCTCACTTTATCGCCCTCAGTTGAGTGCCTGTGGCGTCACAGCTCACAACAACCTCCAACTCCTGGGCTTAGGCAATTCTCTTGCCTCAGCCTCCCGAGTAGCTGGGACTGCAGGCGCCCGCCACAATGCCCGGCTATTTTTTATTGCAGTTTGGCCAGGGCGGGTTCGAACCCACCACCCTTGGTATATGGGGCCGGCGCCCTACCCACTGAGCCACAGGTGCCGCCCAATTAAGTTTTCACATTGCAGAACATAGAAATATTCCACTATTATGTTACAATTTAACTTTCCCAATGAAGTCAGATGTAACAGGGACAGATGACACAGGAATCAGCTTGAAGGGACCCCACTAGCCAAATCTGGGATAATCAGTTTGAACACCAAAATCATAATAATGATAGATTGTAACCCACTGAATAAAGCAAGAATACCTGAACCCACATGATAAAAGTCAATGAATGAATAAATTAATAATTGGAGAAGAAAAGAAAGTGCTTCCTTCCAGGAAAGTGCAAATGATGGTAAAGCAATAAATAGCAATTATCAATAATTACCAGTTAAAAGTAACAGGTAAAGATTTCAGGAAATATAGGATATTTATATAGATTAAAAGTATCACTTTACAAATCTCTTATTAGTATCAATTCAGAAACATAGTAGCTTTACAGTTGAGAAATTTAACAAATTGACATCTAGTGCCGCCTAAAATGTACAGAAAAAAACACAACATCACCTTTAATTATGGCTCCATGACCTAAATCTAATCGTAAAGAAATATCAGGGAAGCAATTTGAGGGATACTCTGCAAAACACCGTGCACTCTGCAAAATGTCAATTGCATAAAAATTCACACACACACTCAAGAAACTTTACAGATTAAAGGAGACTGGAAGGACATTACTGATGCAGTGAGTGATCCTAGGTTGGGAGAAACCTCCTACAAAGGGCATAATGGGGGTAAATGAAATTTGAACATGGAATATGGATTTAGACAATAATACCATACGAACATTGAATTTCCTGATTTAGAACATTATACATTTGTTATGTAAGAAAATATCCTTTTTTCCCTAAGAAACAGTGGTGAAATGTTTAAAAGAAAATTGGTACAATGTCGAAAACTTCACTAAATTAGTAAGTATACACACACACAGGAAAAGAATGACTTAAACATTGGTGAATCTGTATCAAAGGTATAATGATAGTTTTCACACTATTCTTTCAACTTTTCTTAAAGTTTGAAATTATAAAATAAAAATACAAAGGTCCCTAGAAAGTTCTTAAGGGTGTACAGAATGATACAAATAATTCACTGTCATTTAACACCATCTGAGCACTTTCTGTAGCCCTCACTCCATTTGGCTCTATTTTTTAACATTTCTCTCTTCCTTGATCTCCTTTAGTCTGTTTTGGGATGTTCTCTATAACTCTCTGATTGAATTTATAATGTTCCTATGAAAAATTAGATTTTAAGTAATGTTCCTCTAATATCTTTGCATTTCCAGGAATGTGACCTCAGCAATATTTAGATAAATGGTATATTAATTTTTGTTTAAGAGTAAAGAATATGGGCGACGCCTATGGCTCATTGAGCTCTTCATCATGTGAAATGGATCCAGTTTAGACACATCAGTACTTACCACTGTGCTACAATTGCCTACAGTACTCAGTACAGTAACATGCCGTACAGGTTTGTAGTCTACAAGCAATAGACTGCATCATATATATGGCTAAGGGTGTAGCAGGCTATGCCACCAAGGCTTGTGGAAGGTCACTCTCAGATACTTCCACAACAATAAAGTCACCTAAGGATGCCTTTCTCATAATGTATCCCTATCATTAAGCAATGCATGACTGTATAAATCTCAGTTATTTTTCTGTATAGCAGAAATGAATAAGTTAAAAATGAAATTTAAAACAGCATTAAATATAACTTAGGAATAGTCTGTAATCCTAGCACTGTGGGAGGCTGAGAGGACCTCCAGGTGAATCGCTTGAGCTCAGGAGTTCAAGACTAGCCTGAACCAGAGCAAGACCCATCTCTAAAAAAATAGCAAGGCATTGTGGCAGGTGCCTGTAATCCCAGTGACTCAGGAGGCTGAGGCAAGAGAATCCTTGAGCCCAAGAGTTTGAGGTTACTGTGAGCTATGACACCATGGCACTCTACTGAGGATGACAAAGTGAGACTCTGCCTCAAAAAACAAAGAAAGAAAAGAAAAATACATAGGAACAAGATTAATGGAAAAATATAAGAATTACATATTGAAAACTCTAAAACGAAATGGAAATAAAGACCTAAATAAATGGGAAAGACATTCTGCTTTTACATATCAAAAGACTTAAAACTGCTCTAATATTCCAGTCTGAGCTGATCATGAGGACACAGAAAAAAACACACCTAGAAGCAGACAGATTACGCTGCCCCTCTTGTATTCATTGCCTTATTAATCAACACTCAAGGTGTCTCACCTTGTAAAGTGAGTAATAGCCTTTTAGTCCTAGAGCTCATACTGCCCAATGATTTCGGCAAGACATTTTTACAACTTTGGTTCATTATTTATCAAAAAAAGGAAATGCTGTTAATTCCACAGGATTGGTGCCTGGTGAATTTATGTTGGTATCTTAATGATCATTACTTTTTAGTTTTTTATGTATACTTGATTAGATTTTTTTCTGTTACTATACGAAAACCATTGAAAAGACCAAAGAATTCTGGTAAGCACAAGTTAGTGATGTTATAGAAGCTTCATTACTAGTTAAACCTTTTAACTGGATGCATTTACAGACTGCCAAAGTATATTAAAATACCCTATACTCTGATACCAAAGTTATAGGAGACACTGTGCTTTATAAACCTGAGAAAATAGGGCGGCGCCTGTGGTTCAAAGGAGTAGGGCGCCATCCCCACATGCCGGAGGTGGCGGGTTCAAACCAAGCCCTGACAAAAAAAAAAAAAAAAACAAAGCAATGAGAAAACATCAGTCACAACCAAAACAGAAATGCAAACTAAAGAAAACTGACATTCCCCTTTTATTTTGCTTATCTTGACTCAGGGATCAACAATTAAACAGAACTCCAAAGAACTAAACCTTATCAGCTCACCTTTATTCCTACTCCTATTGCATGGGGAAGGCTCTGCAGGGTAAATGGATCTATCACTCAAAAGGCTTGTCAGATAACCCGAAATTAATTTTTTCCCATGTGACCTAGCAAATTCCCCAATATTCATAAAAGGTTCCATCAATGAAACAGAAAATGTTAAGTGTTCCAGTGAATTTGGGTGATAAATGTTAGAATATGAGCAACAATTTTGATACCCTGACACTTCTATTGAAAATTGTCTCATATAAAAAGTCCCAAATTTAACAGCAGAGATCTCAGGAAGTACTTCTCTCACTTAATGAGCTTTGGTAGCATTTCAAATTAAACACTCTATTGTGCAAGGAGCTAATTATGTTAAGATTAAACCCAAAGAATGACAGGGACATTTACTGTAATATGAGTAATTATACTGGCCTTCTATAGTAAAGAATACAACTTGTTCTTCCTAATTCCAAAAGGTCACTCACCCAATAAATGGCTTGTTTGGAGTTTAAATACTTTGGAACCAAAGAGACAGTTTTTCTGTTACCAACTGGTATCCATTTCGTATTTTCTCCTATTTATTGTCATCATTTTCATTCTTCCAGTACCAATGCATCATAAGTTTCCATATGCAAACCTGTTAATACCCACGAGTATTTTTCTGATGTGCAATTAAGTGGTTATTATTTTTTCTAACAAGACATACCAAACAAATATTAAAATTTATTCTGGTTAGTATATTTTTATTAAAGACTTAATTATGACAAATTTCTGTAAATTGTTTGGTCAGCTATTTCCCCTCTTTCAAGTCTAATGATAAACCTCAGAGTATCTACACTCAGGCACCTTTGTGGCTTCTCTGTGGTTTACTTATTAACCCCCTGCCAGGAAGCTAAGCATGCGGACCACAGTTTATAAACTCAAAATTAACTTCTGAGGATCAGGTTGGCATCATACCTCTCTCTACTGCTTCAGAATATCAACATTCTCGACACTTAGGGAAAAAATATCCAAATGCTAAGGCATGTGCTCCCTGCATACTCAAAGCTGTCCTCCAAAAAAATCAGTAAAAGGGCTGGGCTCAGTGGCTCAGGCCTGTAATCCTAGCACTCTGGAAGGCTGAGGCTGATGGATCACTTGAGTTCAGGAGTTGAAAACCTGCCTGAGCAAAAGTGACACACCAGGCTCTACTGGGGGAAAAAAAAGAGAGAGAGAGAGAGAGAATAGTAAAACTAGCCAGGCATAGGGGCAGGTACCTATAGCACAGCTATTTAGGAGGCTGAGGCAAGAGTGTCACTTGAGCCCAGGAGTTTGAAGTTACTGTAGGCTATGATTCCAGAGCACTGTACGTAGGGTGACAGAGTGAGACTCTGTCTCAAAAAAACAAAACAAAAATAAAAGTTGGAAATGGCAGGATTTAAAAATGATTTTTCTTGGGTGGCGCCTGTGGCTCAAAGGAGTAGGGCACCTGCCCCATATACCACAGGTGGTGGGTTCAAACCCGGCCCCAGCTAAAAACTGCAAAAAAATAATAATAATAATAATAATAATAATAAATTAAAAATGATTTTTCTTCTTTGCAAATTAAGATGTTCTTGATGTTTGATGTGTGGGAAGCTACACTTTAGAAACAAAAGAATTAAAACAAAATGCAAAGAATGCACAAAACAAAGCTCACAGAGTTTCCTGAAGCAAAAACGCAAGCTATATATACATATATAATACATATACATATATATGAGCTTTATATATATATCTCTAAATCTACCCAAGGTAGATTTTATATATATCTCTTTAAGTCTACCCAAGGTAGTACTTTAACAAGCTCTATACCTTAATGTCACAAGGGATGGGGATAAAATGAGGAGCATAAGAATGTTTAACATTTTATGAATGAACTTATAGATTGTTGGAAAAAAAGTACTGAATTTGTTAATTCTGACAAATTCAAAAAAAAATCTAATATTTTATAGCTGATATATGATATTAGATAGAAAAATATGTACTGAGAAAAAAAGTCACACATTATTTTTAAGTGGGGTGGGGAGTGCTAATTATATAAGGGCTTACATAATATGATCCTACTCTACTTAATATATACATGTATTATGTAGTATTACACAGACTTGAGTTTGTGAAATAAAAATCCTGGAAACTGGCTCGGCGCCTGTGGCTCAACAGGCTAAGGTGCCAGCCATGTACCCCTGAGTTGGTGGGTTTGAATCCAGCCCGGACCCACCAAACAACAATGACAGCTGCGACCAAAAAATGGCCGGGCATTGTGGCAGGCGCCTGTAGTCCCAGCTACTTGGGAGGCAGAGGCAGGAGACTCGCTTGAGCCCAGGAATTGGAGGCTGCTGTGAGCTGTGATGCCATGGCACCCTATCCAGGGTGACAGCTTGAGGCTCTGTCTCAAAAAAAAAAAAAAAAGTGAGACTCTGTCTCTTAAAAAAAAAAAAAAAAATCCTGGAAACTTTTGTACTTAATATTGGGAGGTAGTCTGGTGGTAATAGGAAGGAAAGTGAAGACAGGAAAAGAGTAGGAGAATTCTTACTTCTCCCTTATGTAATTTACACTTTAACAGTAAGCCTAAGGCCAGGCACAGTGGCTCATGCCTGTAATCCTAATACTCTGGGAGGCCAAGGTGGGTAGATTGCCTGAGCTCACAGGTTCGAGACCAGCCTGAGTCAAAGTAAGACCCAATCTCTAAAAATAGCCGAGCATTGTGGTGGGCACCTGTAGTCCCAGCTACTCCGGAGACTGAGGCAAGGGAATCGCTTGAGCCCAAGAATTTGAGGTTGCTGTGAGCTGTGATGTCCCAACACTCTACTGAGGGTGACAACGTGGGACTGTCTCAAAAAAAAAACAATAATAAGCCTATTAATGTTTATAACAAAAAAATGCTAGGTACTAACTTCTCAATTTTAACAAAAAATTTGTCATCTAATATTTATAACCAATGCTTTGTTTTAAAGATATTTGTGAACTATTTATGTGAACTGCTATTTAAACTGCTATCAAGATAAGAACAGAAACTATTTAACCAAGTCTGGTTATACATGCTAATTATTGCTTTTTAAAAACACATTTGTACTAAACAAGATTTAGACTTAGAGAGAAGTCGCAAAAAATAGTGCAAGAAATTTCTGTACAGCCCTCACCCAGCTTCCTCAGTTGTTGACTTCTAGCAGAAACATAGTATAGTGCAATGATCAAAACCAGATAATTGAAATGGGCACTACACTGTACTCAGTGACAAACTTTATTTAAATCGTAACAGATTTTCTCCTTAATTTCCTTGTTCAATTCAGGAATTTATCCAGGACCTCACATTGTAGTTAGTTGTTATTTCTCCGTAAACTTCCCCAGTCCATAGTCCTCTTTAGACTCCCAATCTCTCATGATCTTCACAAAAGAGACCTGATCAGTTACTAGAGAATATTCATGAATTTGTATATGTCTAACATCATCCCAGGATTGGAGTGAAGGTCTACATTTCTGTTAAGAATACTACAGAAGTATACCAAGTGTGGTGGCTTAACACCTATAATCCTAGCACTCAGGGAGGCCAAGGCAGAGAGAGAACCCATCTCTCCTAAAAATAGAAAAAATTAGCCAGGTGTCAAGGTAGGTGCCTGTAGTCCCAGTTACTTTGGAGGCTGAGGCAAGAGGATTGCTAAAGCCCAGAGTTTGAGGCTGTGAGCTATGATGATGCCACAGCACTCTACCGAGGGCAACAGAGTGAGACTCTGTCTCTTAAAAAAGAAAAAATCAAGGGCGGCGCCTGTGCCTCAGTGGGTAGGGTGCCAACCCCACATATCAAGGGTGGCTGGGTTCAAACCCAGCCCCAGCCAAACTGCAACAACAAAAAAA
>CAUYRH010032822.1:0-68905 GCA_963574655.1 Perodicticus potto | reverse complement strand
AGAGACATGCAAATAGTGGGCATTTAATGAACAGTCGCCAAGCTGAACCACTCTGCTGAGTAACAGAGATAAGAAGGAACATTCTCCTCCGTCCACCCACCCTCCCCTCCATTGCCCCTTTCCCCATATTCTTGTGCTATAATTGGGTTATAGCCTTCATATGAAAGCTATAAATTAGCTTCATAGTAGGGCTGAGTACATTGGATACTTTCCCTTCCATTCTTGAGATACTTTGCTAAGAAGAATATGTTCCAGCTCCATCCATGTAAACATGAAAGAGGTAAAGTCCCCATCTTTTTTAAGGCTGCATAATATTCCATGGTGTACATGTACCACAATTGACTAATCCATTCGTGGGTCGATGGGCACTTGGGCTTCTTCCATGACTTAGCAATTATGAATTGAGCTGCAATAAACATTCTGGTACAGATGTCTTTGTTATAATGTGATTTTTGGTCTTCTGGATTTATACCTACTAGAGAAAGTATAGGATCAAATGGCAGGTCTATTTTTCGATCTCTACGTATTCTCCAAACATCTTTCCAAAAGAAACGTTGGTGGGACCACACCTATGGTGCATCTTAGAAAGGTACAGGTGAAACTTACTAAATGCAGAATACAAATGTCTGAACACAGTAACTAAGAAAACGCCATGAAGGCTATGTTAACCAGTTCAATGAAAATATTTCAAATTGTATATAAAACCAGCACATTGCACCCCATGATTGTATTAATGCACACAGCTATGATTTAATAAAAAAAAAGAAAAGAAAAGAAAGAAGGGAACATTCCATTTCTGCTTGGTTTCAGATTTTCTAGCAAGAATTGTCTTCACATTCAAAAGCACAAAATAAACTATATAAAGAAGGAAAACTGAGGCAAGATGGAGGGAGAACAACTGGGCACCCAGGAGTTCAAGACTTTAGAACTCCTAAAGAGTTCTCCTTGGAAAAATTTTATCTCAGCCTTCTAAAAACAAATACAGAGAGTGCCAAAAAGTGGTATACACATTTTAAGAAAGGAAAAGAGTGTATTAAAATTGTAATACTCAAGTCACATTTGATTTCTGCAATTACAAGAGATACAAGAAACAATATACAAGACAACAGACGTTATCAGTATATATCGAATATTATAAGTTTAATACAGCGATACAGCGTTTTTCTTTCTTAAAATGTGTATACATTTTGGAGGGCATGCTCTATATATGTACTCCCTCTAGGAATCTTATAATTTATCACTAAGATGATACAATGAATGGGAAGATTCTTAGAGGGCTAGTGATCAGAAAGTATCCAAATTTATTAAAATCTAATTTCTTCAATTTATATTTTCATTACAAATTTGCTTTTATTTTATTTTTAACACTTTAAATAATTGGCAAAATTCTAGGAAGGAAGATTAATTGTAGCTTCGCAACATTAAAACCATAGTGAAATGCTCACTGAGAATCCGCATTGGTTCACTAAGAACAAATCATGACACATTAACTTTACTTGACTTTCAGCTGAGATTTCCTGTGTTGATAAATTAAGAAACTACTCCCAAACACAGTCCTTCTTCATTTCATCTGGACGTACAACAAAGTCTTTCCAATGGATTTACACCTACTTAATAATTGCACTCAAAAACTCCAACTGCCTAGAGGAAATGCTATACCATGAGTACCTAGGGTTCTACCTTTTCTGCAACCTGCTCAATTGGTTGTCAAATTTGTTTTTATCAGCAGTCTTTGAATTTGAGCCCAGGTGATTTTCCTTTCATTATGTTGCGCTGCCTACAGACAGAGGAGCATGATGGGAGGTTGAAAGGTTTAAAGCCACTCTGTATAACAAAGTGTTGGCAGAACAGGCAATGCTCAACTTAGAGAAGTGAAAAAGGGCCATCCCCTCATATTGGCTACTTAGAAGTCAATGCATTTTTTTTTCTGGCTCTTGCATGTTTTATAAGAATTTCTCCCCATTTTCCATAGCCTCATTGCAGCATTCCACGTTACTGACCACTGACTGACTTTTTGTTTCATCTTCCCTTGGTTTCCACAGTGTTACACTATCCTAGTTTTATACCCTTCTTCTTTATTTCCTTTCTTCTTCCCTTCTTTATTTTCCTTTCTTCATTATTGGTTAATCCACTTCCTCTGGCAACTGGATGAACATGAAGTTCAATCCTTAACTTCTGTTCTTCTATTCCCTTTCTTTTAGTGTAGGTGCATCCACCCACCTCTACCCTAATGGTTCCTAAATCTATAAACCCAAGTTTGACCCTTTTCCTAAGCTCGAGCCCCACTTAAGCAATTGCCTGATGGGCATATGTATTTAGAATCTTATAAGCATCCCAAACTGAAAATCTCTTTAGGTAGTGTTTTCATCATTGATCTTTCTAAAACCCATGCTTCCCTAATCCCATCAACAGCACCACTGTTTTTTAAGTCAAAATTTGAGAGATGTCTTTGGCTTTCCACATCGTTTTCTCTCATATCTAATTTGCCATCATATATGTCAGTTCTTCATTAATGGATTCTTTTGAAATTTGTCCATTCACTCCCATTTCTGAGACCTGAGCCAGGTGTCGGCTAAGTCACTGAACAGTCTTTCTGTTTCTTCCTTTGTCTCCCTCCCCAATATCGTCTGCTTGGTTCTATAAGATAACCAGCCACAAGATAACTCTTGCATCAGGTCACTTCCTTCCCCACCAGTGTCCAGCCATCTCCCAGCCGAAAGACCTTCCTGGCTTCCTGACTTTCAAATCCTCACCTACTTTCCAAGTCCAGCCAAAGTTCATTTATTTTTTTCAGGTTACTGTGAGGGTACAAACAACCAAATCACAATATTTGAATTTGTTAGGTAGAGTCCCTCTTGTAGTTAAGTCCTGTACCCCAAAGATGTGTGATATGCCCCTACACTGTGCCCATTCAGTGGGAGGACCCCAAGCCCCCTCCCTCACTCATTTCCCCTCCTCCCAACTTGAATTGAAATGAGTTTTTCTCCTAATGTGTTTCAACTCCATCCAGGTTAACACAAAAGATGTGAAGTCACTATCTTTTTTATGGCTGAGTAGTATTCCTTAGTATACATACACCAAGTTTATTAATCCATTCCTGGTTTTGTGCTCCCATGAGGTTTTGAATCCCAGCTCAGCCACTTACCACCTGGGTAACTTAACTGTTTCAGTTTTCTCTTCCAAAACACAAAACAATGAGTGTACTAATAGTCCTTATAGCATAGGATGTGAGGAGAATTACATGAGTTTGCATCTAGTGAGAGCATTCAGAAGTATTAAGTGATACCTAACACAAAAAATAAAATAAATTAAAATGTGTATGTTCTCCAAATATTCCAAATTGGAACTTATCTCTTCCCCTGTGCTCACAGGTATAACCTTAATCCCCTCCTTTTATTAAATCGTATTATTTCTTACGCCCCCAGGTGGGATGTTTACTAACCACCCCATAGACGGTTGAGGGCAAAGGTCACATCATGTGTTTCTTGGTGCCTCCACAATTGCTAACATCAACCCTACTTATTCGGGAAATGCAAGTAATGATTAAGCACGAATAGGTTCCTGTTTTCTAGAAGTGGCCCTGGATTCTCTCAACCTCACCATTTTCCCTTTCCTTCCAGACCTGGCCTCTCCGATCTCCTCCAGAGGGCTGGTTTGTGTGCTGCAGTCTGCCCCTCTTGTTAGCCATCTCTGAGCACTACATTTATCAGGGACAGTGGGTCTTGGCAGGCAGACAAAAAACACAAGCTGTAGACAGAGCCACCACAAGCCAATCTTGCCAGCACAATTCCTGCAGTTTTCTGACAGCCGTGTGGTTATTTTCCAAGCCTCTAATATGGAATACCATAGGGCCTTTAAGGAAAAGTACTTGAAGATTGGAGTAGCTGGCCATTTTCCCTCCTTTTTTTTTTTTTAAACTTTAGGAGGTCATGTGCCTGACACGTGACTCTGAAAGAATCTGGGATGCCGCAACTGTCATAGAAAGAATAATCTAGCAATTCAGTGAAGGCTATGTTAACCAGTTTGATGGAAGTATTTCAAATTATATAAAAAACCAGCACATCGTACCCCATAATTGCATTAATGTACACAGCTATGATTTAATAAAAAAAAAAAAAAGAAAAAAAGGAGAGGCATTTTTAAAAAAAAAAGGAATAATCTAGCAAAAGAGAGAAGTTTTGGATTGAATTGGTATGAATGCTTCAGCGAATCTTCTGAAGACCATCCAAAGCCACACATAAATACTGAGTTTGGAAGGCCAACAAGAATGCTTGGGATGTGGCCTTCTTCCGAATCGGCCATGTAGTGTTCTTGGAGTGGTGGGCTATTTAGGCCAAAGGGCCATTTGAAAGCACTCACCAGGGTGTGGTGATGGGGGAAGGAGCTTTCTTTGAGTTCACAGTTCCAATGCACTTTGAATTTCCACACAAAATCCCACCCCTGTGCTATGACCTCAGTTAAGCAGAGCATGCAACGTGGAGGCGTTTAATTGCCACAAATTCATGAACTACTTCACCCTAAAACAAGTTCTCGTATCCCTTTCCAAAAAGCATTCCCAAGCCCGTGTCGTGCATATAAGATCTCTCCCCTTCATGACCACCAGGGTGTGGCTGCAGCTTACTCTATGGTCTAGGGCAGGCAGTTTCTTGGGCATCAAGAAAAGTGGCTTCCCTGATAATTCTATCCACTGGGATGGATATGACAAGTTAAACATCATCTGAGGGTTTTGCCCCTGCCCCTATGCTTTATGTCAAGGTTAGGTCTTCACCAGGTTCACTCCACCAAGAGGAAATCATCCCTCTGAACCAACAGCAGATGCTTTGGGAAGCACATAACCGTTATAATCTAGTAATATGCTCAAAGGACACTGCCTGTACTGGCTTCACTCCTCTATACCTTTTGCTTAAGGGGTTCAATCACCTCAAATAGGCTCTGCCAATAAAGTTCAGACCCTGGAAAATTCTGGTTCCAAAGACAAGCAGAGTTCTCCAGAAAGCTCTCTGTGCTTTAGACTTTTCCCTTACCCTTCCATCCTATGCTGCGCTTTCTGATGCGAAGCTTTCATTCCTTGAGAACCAGGGTGGTCGCCAGGCAGCAGTACCTGATGTTTACACGTGTGCAAGGGATTTGGGGCTTTGACACAGCTTTTCAAGTGTCTGTCCTGCTGTTGGGCTTCTGCTTTGTGGGACCCTCCATAACGTCTTCTGTCCAGCTCTCTAGTGTGAACTGCCCTCTCTTCTTCCCTGCTCACACTCCACACAAGAGTCACACATGCTCCCTGTGATCCCCACGCCTACCATTTTTTCCGTTTGACCAGTGGCAGGCTCTGATCATACCCCCAGGAATGCTTCTGGGCTTTGAGATAGGTGACTTGCAACAGTGGATATGAATGACTGTTTTGGCTCCTGATTGACAACCAGTTGGGATTCCCAGGAAGAGAAACAACATGGAACTCCAATAAGGAGAAGGAGAAAAAATAGGGGCGAGGTGAGACTTTATTTGTAATTAGATGTGAAGCCAACATGGGGAGCCCCAGGCATGGGGGGCTAAAGCTGCACTATTTGAAATTGCAGCCAGTGCAGAGAGGTCTTCCTTGTCAGGCTGCCCAAGTGGTAGTGGAGAGGCGGGGTGAGCAGGCAGGGGATCCAAGGATCCTGCCAATATCAAACACCAAAGAGAGTGTAATCCCCTTTGACACTTTCCACCTTCACACAAGCAGCCCCTCCATGAGAGGAACTCCTCCAAACGCCCTTGATGAGCCACCACCTCTGGAGTCTTTCCCTGACCCTCGCCTCAGCTGCAATGGGCCCTCCTCTTCTCGGTTGCAGTAGTGGCCTGCCCTCGCCTCTGTTTTGACAATACATCTCACATTTGATCTTTGTAGTGGGCTAAACTGCGCCCTCCCAAAAGATATGTCCGAGTCCTAACCCCCAGTGCCTGTGAACATGACCTTGTTTGGAACTAGGGTCTTTGGAGATATAATGAAGCCACGGATCTCAGGATGAGGGTACCCTGGACTTCCAATTACAAGGGAAAAGCAAAGGGAAATGTGACACAGAGACACAGAGGAGGCTAAGCAAAGATGAAAGCAGAGACTGGGATTAGGCAGCCACAGCTTAAGATCTCTAAGGATGGCCAGCAGACACAGCGGCCAGGGGAGAGACGGGAACGTCTTCTCCCTCAGAGTCTCCAGAAAGAGCTGATTCTGCCAACACCTGGATGTCAGTCTTCTGCCCTCCCGAGCAGAAATGTAGCAGAATATATTTCTGCTTTCTTAAGCCCCCACACATGTAACTATCTGCTATAGTAACCCTTGCAAACCGATAGTTTTACAATGGTCGATCTGGATTTTCATCTTTATCGTAAGAACTGTGAGGTCCTGGAGGGTAGAGGTTATACTTTGTTCCATCTTTGGATGCCTCCAGCCTGGCACTAATAGGGGAGCCTCTGAAATGTTTTATGAAAAGACCTACTCAGCCCAAGCCAGTTGAATGCAAGGGGCAAAAGGGCCTTGGAAATTATCTGTATAGCAGGAGTGTTCCTCTTGACTCTATGGGCTACGGCGAAATCATGAAGGGCTCCGTCTTCACACAAAAGTCAAGGGTGCAGGCACTTTGCACTTATGTTAGGCTATTGCTTTAATTTTTGCCTGCAGTGGATTTCTAGAACTCTTGGGTCGTGGGGAGAGTCTCTGCCAATCTGCACAGGCACCAAAGTGCTTTGGCATGTGTCCAAACTTTCTCTATTGGGCCACATTAAGCAGATTCGGCTAGAAGACAGACAAGTACCCTGGATACTCGGATTTAAACCACACGCCCTCCCGGGAGTCCCTGGAATGAGGGTTCCAGGGATGCAAATGATCTGTTGTTTGGTTTGGGTGCTTTCTTCTCTAACGGAGCAAAGAGATGATTTTTTTTTTCCATTGGGAGGAGGTGAGTGAGTGAGGATAAAAATATTGACTTAGGGACCACCTAGGCCAGGTCTCAAAACTCCTGAGCCAGGTGGGAAACTTCAACCCAGGGAGAATTCTCTGTTTTTGCTGAAGAAAAAGCAATCGCGATGGACAGCCCAGGAGCACGGGAGCAGACGTCTGAGGTGCGAAGGCCTGCAGGAGACCCAGGAACCACTGCCCTCTCGTGCTTTTCCATTGCCTCACTTTACAGATGACAAACAGGCCAGCCACTTGTTTAAAGCTCAGGGTTTTCTTTTTCCTCCTTCTCCTCTCCTACCCTTGTTTTTTTCTCTAAAAGCCACAAGAGCATTAGGTGATTTTTCCCTCCCTGTCTGGGGAACATTTATTACAGATGCTTAATCTTTCCCCTCTCCTTGGGGCAGCTCAGGCCCTCGTACCAGGAGCTGAATCTTTGCCTTGGCAGGAAAGCTGCCCACACATGACGAGGAGATGCTTTTCAATCTAGCCCGGTCTTTAAGGTAGGCAGGGGTGGGAAAGAAACACAGCCTGTGCACTGAGCAAGCAACAGAAATCAGAAACCATAGACTGGCTGCAAAAGAAATGAAAGGATCTCTTCATGCCTTCGAGGAACTTCCCGACAAATGTGCATACACAAAGGAAAAAATAACGTTTGGCCAGGAGATGTGTAAACCCCTGTGATTTTCATTTTTCAAGGAATACTCTTCATATCCATAATATTATTTCATCTTCACGAGATTCCTGGGACTTTAGGCATTTGGTGTGACTCTGAGTTTCCAGCTATGGAAACAGAAGTTATGGGGATAGACCAAGGTCACGTAACTTATTTTTGTCAAGGTGAGCTCAAAATCTCAACCTGCTAGCTACCACTTCTGCTATTTTCCCCCTCAATAAGAACAGCTTCCCTCTGTTGGAGACTTTCTCTTTGCTGGGTCCTGTTCTAAGCAGTTGGCCTGTATTATTTCCCCGAATCCTCATAAGGTCCTGCAGTCACGACTGATATTACACCTGTCTTGCAGATAAAGGAACCGAAACTTCTCCTGATGACACAGCTAGTTCGTGTTGAAGCCAAAATTCAAAACTACATCTCTCTAACTCAAAAACTCTTCTTCGTAACCCTATGTTAGATGCTAAGAGTCTGTTTCGGTGAAAGGAGGCAGAGTAATACAACGGTTAGTGTCAAGAGGACTTAATCAAGCAAACTGCTTGGAGGATGTGACCTTTGGAGTCCACTTAGGAATGGGAAGATAACGCGAGTATTCATTGCGCAGTTAAAATAGGTGAAGCCTTTCAGAAGAGACACTCGTTTAGTGTTTCCTACACGAATGGGGTGAGTCTTATTATAGGGAAGGGATTGAGGCTTGGAGAGGTCAGATACCCGCTTGTGGTCCCGCCGTTAGGGCTCTGACAGCATCAGGATTCACGTGCAGGTTTGCTTGGCCTCAGACGACTCACGTGTCCCCGCTCTGCCATGCTTCCTGGGGCTGGGAAGGTGACCACAGTCCATACTGCATATGAAATCCACAAGGCTGGGCATGATCTGGTGGTTTACAGGGGACAGGCAGGAACTTTTTTGATGGGAACCACCGTATCTGTGGTGGCTAACACAGAATATAGCTCAAATGTTTAAGGGGAACAAATGGTTGGAACTTAGCAGCAATAGGATTTCCTCCTCTCTCTCTTCCCCGAAATGTTTTGTAAATGTTCTTTTGCACTACAGCAGCACATGCAACTATACAAATTTCTATTATTGAGTTTGCTTCAAATTCATTTGACATTTCATTTGACGTTGTTGAGAGATGAAAATAGTCCCTTACTTTGTCCCTCTGAAACTACATTTGCGGCAAGCCATGTTATGAGTGCTAGCATTTTTTGAGTACTTACAATGAGATAGCCCACGCTGGCTTACATCTCCAACTGTGCAAGGCACATATTATTTATTCCAATTTTAAGATGAGGTAACTGAAGCCAGAAGAGGTTATATAATTTGCTCACGTCACTCAGGGAATGAATGTCAGAACTAAGATGTAAACCTGGGTCTCTGTGATTCCAAAACATATTCTCTGTCACCTGAAGGTAACTGGGTAGGCTTTACATGCACATAGTGGGGGGGGAGGGGAGAGATAAGTCTTTTAAGGTCATGTTTGTGTACTTTAATTTGAGAGAATAAATAATAGGCAAGGAGATGACATGATGGAAATGGTGCTTGGGGCACGTGGGCAGAGACTGGAGGTAAAGAAAACCTTTATTTGGAGGCCATGAGTAGTCGTGGGAATGTGGAATGTTGAGGATCTGGAGAAGGGCGGTGGCTGTAGAAAGAGGATATGGTGTCTGGGGACCAGTAGACTCTATAGAAATAGTTGGTTCGGTTTTAATCATAACTCAAGGGGAGGGAAGTGCTGAAATGAACACCAAAGGCAAGTCCTCAGCAGGTAGAATGACAGTATTCTTCCTTTTTTAAAAAAAGATCTTAGATTGATATGAAGGTACATGTTTGGGTTACACTGTTTTCATTTCTGAGGTAACGTTCAAGCTGTAGTTGAGCTCTTCCCCCCAGGGGGCATGCTGAACACCCTTACATTGTGCACATTAAGTGAGATCCCCCCAATCACCCACCCTCTTCTCCCCTCCCCAGCCCCTCCCCTCCCTCCTGCCAGATTATATTTATGTTTTTTCTTTCTTGTGTGGGCATGTATTTATTTATATATTGATTTTATATTAGTATTGTGTACATTAGATACTTTTCCCCCCATTCTTGAGATACTTTACTAAGAAGAATGTGCTTCAACTCCATCCAGGTAAACACAAAAGATACAAACTCTCCATCTTTTCTTATGGCTGAATCGTCCTCCATGGTACACATATACCACGGTTGGTTAATCCATTCATGGGTTGATGGGCACTTGGGTTGTTGCTTCCACATCTTGGTGATTGTAGTCACAGTATCCTTAATGTCACTATGAGAAAGAACGGGATTGGCAATGATGAAATGGGTTTCGAAAGCCCGCAGTGGTTTCCCCCTCAGTGGTAAGCAGAGAGGGCTGGAGGCAGGGTGGTCACTGTGAAAGGCTGGGCCACGTGCAGTTGTGCCAGAGCCTTTATAGTTGGCCATGGGGGGGGGGTGAGAGATCTTCCTTGGATGGGAGATTTCACCATCGCCAGCCCCTCCCCGGATGTGAAGCCTTGAGTTCATGCCGGCTAAGAGCTGAGAGAGTATTCTGGAGGCCAGTGAGGGAAAAGCGCCTGTGCTGAGCTGTGCTGCCCCCCGGTACAGCAATGCTGTTCTCCATGGTCACAGCCCTTCCCCACCTCTCCACAGGCCCAGCCCCCCTGCACTGTAGGAGCTGAGAAGACTGTCTGGAGCTGTCCCAGGGTTGGCAGGAGGACTCGATCAACCCTGACTCCTCCTCAGGTCTTCCATTATTCTGTTAACCCATTTATATCTCTTCACCGCAGCACCTTCTCTTCCACTGACTAGCAGGTTGGGATCATTTATGGCTCTACTCTGTTCCCTGGGATATTTTTACATATGTTTTCTAGTCTGAATTATTGATAAGTGCTACATTTACACCTCCCTGCAGATGCCTATGCACACATTCTGGAAAATTCCACGTAAAATGGAGGCCACAAAGTGGCCTCCCTCCCACGACCTGGAGCTGGCCCACTGATATATATATTGGCCAACATAATGATTGTTAACATCTGGAATCAACATTTTTAAATTGGGAAATTTCACCCATTTCCACATGTACAATTTCTCTTAAAAAGGTGAAAAGCTCTGGCAATCTGGGTAAACACTCCATATGCCAGGAAGTGCCTGGAGCTGGGTTACTGCTGCTCCCTTCACACATAGCATTTTTTCTCTGTTTTACCCCAGTCTCCACCACTCCCTATTGCCTACATTTATCTCACATAACTGGGCCCTGCAGGCATTTAACTTTGAGATCCCAATCCACGGTACTGATACTGGTTTAAATAGAAGTTGGGTCATGCCCAAAAGGCATGAATACATCTGGGTGATAGGTACAAATAAATTCCAGTTCCTTCCCATTCTTTTTTTTTATATATATTTCTTTTTTATTTCAGTTTAATATGAGGGTACAAATGATTAGGTTAAAACTTTTCTTCTTTTTTTTTTTTTGTAGAGACAGAGTCTCACTTTATCTCCCTCGGTAGAGTGCCGTGGCGTCACACAGCTCACAGCAACTTCCAACTCCTGGGCTTAGGAGATTCTCTTGCCTCAGCCTCCCCAAGTAGCTGGGACTACAGGCAGCCACCACAATGCCCGGCTATTTTTCTATTTTGCAGTTCGGCCAAGGCCAAGTTTGAACCCGCCACCTCCAGTATATGAGCCACAGGTGCCAACCCTAAAACTTTTCTTCTTATTTGTTTTCTTCTCCTAATTACTTACATTTTTCTCCCCAAATGCTCAGCACCTCACAAATGTTGAGCTTCACGATATCGTCCCTCCCCCCACCACAGCATAATGTAATCCTAGGTTAGCCTCCTTCCACCAGGACCTTCATGCCACGCTGCGTCACTCATAGCTCCCTGGCACAGCAGAGAGATCTCACCAGCTGACTCAGGGAGATATCAGTGACATGGCCACCACTCGAGTCACATGTTGACAGAGGAAAATGCAAGAGAAAGAATGTGGTGAAATGAAGTAACAACTCTGATTCTGCAGGAAAGGCTGTGAGACACTGTGAATGGAGTGGGGGCCAATTCATGGAGCGCAGACTACGGAAAGCCTGCAGGACTGGACTTGCTTGTAGGGTGATGGAAAGCAGTGCTGGCCTTTAGGAGTGATGTGGCCACACAGCATGATCAGCCTGGAGAGGTCATTTGGAAGCAGGGAAGGAGGCAGGCTGGGGGAACAGGGATCTGAGCTCAGGGACCCACTGGGGAAGCTGTGGTGGGGCATTTCCAGGCTGAACGTCTCGTGGCATCTCTGCTCACCCACTGTGCTGCCTTCTGCCTGGGCCTCACTCCTCATCCATGACCTTCAGATAACCGTGAAGCATTAGTCCTCTATTAATCTGTAGGCTCCTAATATGCTCCACCTGCTGTTTCCATCGTGAGGGTGCAGAAGGCACAGGACCCTACTCTCCTGGTTGGAATCTTCCCTGGTTAGGAGTCAGCATCCCTGCCGAGAATGAGAGGGAAACCTGGACCCAGGTATCCACAAATAATCACAATGTCTAAAGGGCTGAGTTTTGTGGTCACGTGCCAGTTATACTTGTGCACTGTGCTGGATTTGCTGGATTTAGATTCATCTCTTGGCAAACCAGAAGCAGCATCATATGAGGACGTCTGCAGGGGAGATCTCTCATCCCCCGCATTACCTGGTGGGAGGTGCTCCCAGCACTTCTCCCACCAGGTAACACGCCCTCACCTGAGGCCCCTTCAGAGGAGACAGTCTTACAAAGCCCAGGGTATTGACAAACACTCACAAATTGACTCATTGTTGTTCAGCTCTTGAGTATGTATGTCATGTTTCTGCTATAGAAAAGGCCTCCTCCCATGTAGGAAACAGATTTTATAAAAGAAATGCAGTGTGGTGCCTTCCAGGGAGGAGATTCTGCTCTGGCAGAAGGCCTTCCATGTGATTCCACGCACACATATCAGTGACTAAATATTTAGGAAGATCTGTCAAAAGTGGTGTGGAAGCTGAGCCTGGGCAGTCATAGAAAGTTCATGGACCAACTAGTACCAAAGCCGAGCCCGCGTGTGTGTTTGCCTGTGGGTGTACATGTGTGTGCACGTGCCTGTGTGTGCATCCATGCATACGTGTGTGTTCGTGTGCACATGTGTGTGTGCATGTGTCTGCACGCATAGTAATGTGCACATGTGAGCAGGCATGTGAGTGCATACGTGTGTGCATGTGGGGGGTGTGTATGTTCTTCTTGGTCCATCTCTATAACTCAGGGTGACTAGCCTCACTACATGTTTACCCCAGATCAGCCACAGAGGTATCTCGTGATTATTATTTCCTTTTATGTACTTGCCATTTTTTCCCTATCGTATAGCAGCCACATCTAGATAGTTACCTTGAATTCTCTATTTTCAAAACAATAAAAAAGTAGTTAGACTTCAAGGTCAAGAGTAAGGGCTCTGGGCTTCATTTTCTCTTCCACTCCTGTTAATCGGTAGGTCAATAGTAAGTCACATCCTCCGAGCCCAAACTGTGCCATTGGTCGAGTTTTCATCCTGATCCCTTGCTGGCCAGAAAGATGCGGGAAGCAAGTCCACCCTCAGCAGCCCTCTGGGCAGACCTTTTTTGAATGAGCACTCACACTATGCCATGAGTTAGGTGAAGTATGGGAGCCCACACAAACCACTGTTCAATCTGGTCTACCCTTAACAAATGATCTTCCAAGTAGGTGTGCATACAATGTGTGCCTCCTTTGGCACATTCCCTAAGAGTTTTCATTCTAAAAAGAAAAACAGCCCCAGTCCTTAAAATGCAGGCTGAACACAGACATGCTGGACTCTCAGAATGCCACCATCTCCCCTCAAGTCGCCACCGGACTTCTAGGAAACAGCCAGGCAATCCAGCGGCCCAAGTAATCCAGTCCGAAGCTTCAACTAAGCATTGTAACTAAATAATTGTTTCCCTGATTAATATTCAGCATCTGCAGGGCCCCAAACACACCCCTTTCACCCTTCCTCTCTCTCTGTCCTTCCCACCCTGTCTCCTTTCAGATATATATTCCAATCCCACCCCTTTCAGGGATACAAAGGCCAACTCAAATCTGATCACAGCATCATCGATACACTTATTTTCTCCCCGCCGAGCACCTCCTAAGTCATTCTTCGCCATTTCTTTCATTTCTTCAAAGAGATCTCTTTGTCGGCAAGTGTGTGGGGTATTTCCCTGCCTCTCCTGTTGACCCTGTGCGGATATCTGGACACTCCTGGAGCCAGGCCGTGGGAGAGGCAGCCATGCTCAGCCTCCCTGGATAAAGCCAGGGTTTCCTTGGTAACGGGACTGTGTGGACATTCGCAAAGGGGTTTCCCTCCACCCTCCAAGTCCTCTTTCAACTCAAGAGCTCAGACCTGTGTCTCTCATGGAGGCGTCTCTAAACAGGGTAGGAAAACGACAGTTCTGAATATCAGTAATTGATGTTTGGAGACAATTGTTTCGCATTCAACAGGCAGGAAAATGTGAGTTGAGGGTGGGTGAGTGAATTCAGGGGCAAGCTGGTGAGCATCCCCGGTCAGGCAGGGGGAAAGCTGGTTTTGTTTCCGTGATCAGGCAAGTCTTGATCCGGACTGGTTTGTAAAGTGGGTGTTTGTCTTGTGGGAAGTGGGAGAATGGGGAAGGATGAAAGAAAAGATGTTTCAAAAAGCAAGTTTTTACCTTGCTTTCTGGTTTCTCCCTCATCCTTGGCTTTTTATTTATATAAAAACAAACCAGCAATTGCTTATTGATATGTTAATGTCAACTCTTGCTCATTATTTCCCCCATGCAATCCCCCTTCTCTCTCCCACTGCTTGTGGACTTTCTTGTCATGATGATGGGGAAGAAATGTCTGCTTTAAAGTTGGGAGCGAACTTTTCTTGTAGGAGATCATCTCTGAACGGCTGAGCCAGGGCCAGGTGGGATGGGACTAAATGGAACATATGTCTTGCTCCAAAAACCCTGTATGTAACGTGGGTGGTATTTGAATCCTGATCACTGCCCAGGTTGTTTCAGAAAACCTCAATTGTGCCTTCAGTTGGTGGACGAAATGTCTGTATTGACTTGGTTAATAGTAATCAAAAGCTTCTACAGTTATCCAAAAGGTTATCATTAAGGTCCTAGCTGAGGGCCTGGCAGGGGATAAAGAGGGGAGGAAATAATCCAGCTCCTTCACTTTACCCCAGGGCTTCAGAGGAGGTGAGAACCACGTTGGTAAGATCCTAAGGGGTGACCTTCTAGCTTAAGGTCTGTGAAGAAGCTGAGATGCGTGCAAGTAAAGGATGGGGCTGAAAGGAAGAGGCCAGAGCACTGTTCAAATTCCCTTCTCTCTCCTCTCTTTCTCTTCCCCCCATTTGTCTTTTTAAAAATCACATCCAGAGTGAGGCCTAAGCCTAGCTGTTTATGGAGCTCTGAGACAGGTGCTTTGAGTTACTCTCTGAGTTTAAACTGGCTATGCATTGACCTATTAGCCCACTTGCCAGTAAAAATTGCTGATTCCTTTCATTCTGTGTTCAAACTCTTTGGAAGGAGAGGAACTGCATGGTTTCTGTTATTGCACCCCAATTCTAGCAAAGCATATGTGACGTGCTCAGTCAATGTTAGAATGGAACTGACTGTGCAGTGAGCAGCGTGGGTGTTATTAGTTTCCCTTTGCCATGGGTAGCACAGAGTGTGGATCTGGGGCCAGTCTTATGAACAGAGACTCTGATCTGGCTAACTCTCTTCAGAGGGAGCTGGACATGGGAGGGATCTGGCGAGGTGATTTGCACCAAGTCATGTAGTGGGTTAGGGTCAAGGCTGGGACTAGGGCCCAAGTGCCTTCCTCCTACTATCCTTATTCTTTATACCAGGAGTCAGCAGACTATGGCCCCACAGGCCAATCCCAAGTTGTTCTCTGCCTTTATAAATAACATTCTACTGGAACACAGCCATGCTCATTCATTTACCTCCTGTCTGGGGTTGCTTCAGCACGAGGACAGTAAAGTTCAGTGGCTGCAACCATACGGATCACAAAAGCTAAAATAGTCACTTGCCAGTCCTTTACAGACAGAATGTGCCAGCCCCTGGTCTAACCATCCTGTTCCCTCAATTGGCGTGGTTCTGTCATCTTTAGCTAAGGTAGCAACAACTAGGAAGGGCTGGCCCTCTCCAGGTTCCACAACAGCAGGACTCAGAGGTTCTCCTGGGGAGGGTGTGGTCCTGGGAGAAGATCACAGTGAGAGACTCAGGTGCTGTCCCCTGGAGAGGGCACACAGGGGAGACGAAGGGGACTGTGGACACAAATGTCTGGGTGGGGAGGAAAAGAATCCTAAACCCTTGCCCTCAGCTATTTCAGAGCCCAGAGAAAGCTGAAACAGGTGAGGGGAGAGTGGAGGGCTTAGGAAACAGGTGAGGCAGCAGCTTAACGTGACCTCAACTTGAATGTGTACCGATGAATGTGTGGGTCTGGAAGGAATTTAGCAGAGAGTGCTGGTGCCCAGGGCTCCTCATCACCTTTTAACCCCGCATGAGGCTTGCTCTTCTTTATCAGAGACCACAGCAAAATTCATACAGGCCTTCCTGAAGCCTTCTCTTTCCTCTCTCAAGCTTTTAGGAATGTGTGCAGACCAGGGTGTCTTACTATGGGCTGTTTCTGTGCCTGAGACTCAAGCAGTGCACAGGCTAACTTCAGTCTCTTTGATCTCCAAGTTCCCCCCTGATGCCCCTATATAGAGCCTTCCACAAGGACTCACCCACACCTAACCCTATTCATGCCTTCTGTCCTAACAAGTGATTTTTTACTTACTTTAGGATTTCATCTTGTGTTTGAGAGTATATTTATAGGTGTAAACTTAAAGGTTGAAAAGCAATGGGGGCTTCCCTTGACTGGGTATGTGGAATCCCAACTTCAGCTTAACCCATAGTTGTTACTCTCAATTCCCAACTCCAGACTTCAGCTTGTTGCCTTAAGCAGAGGAAACTGGGTTACACGGTTCTTCAACTCCAGGTAATATAAATACAGTGCCATGTGTTTCTTGGCACTCTTAACTTTCCACCCACCCTCCATGGAGAACCCCGGCTTTGGGGAATGCTGGCCAATCTACTAGATCCATTGGCCATGGTGGTTCAGAGCCCAGTAGGTCCCTCCCACTGATGCAATGAACAGATGTGCTCATTTTTGGCTTGCTGGGAATGCTTTGGCCACTTAAACACCATGGATTCAGGGTTGGAGGCAGTGACCTAATGTCCTAGCTACACAGACAGAGCAACTGCCCCCATGTACACTTCAAGGGTCTTGCCTAATTCCTAGAAGTGATTTAGTCCCCGTGAATTCAAGGGATATGAGAGCTCAATTCCAGCATAGGCTGGTCCTCCCCACCCAAGACCTTTCTCAACTGACAATTCCCTTCCCTTTGCTTTCTTCCACGTTGATATTTAAAAGGGGTGATGGCCATAGCAGACCTGGTTAATAAAACTATAAGGAAAAGTCAGCAAATCAGAAAAACTAGCTGGTGTCCACGTTAGTATCCTTCATCAAACCACTGGGAGCTCTAGGCAAAACCATGAAGCTAGAATAGCCTTTACCTTCTTGGCACATTCCTTCAAAATAAGAAACCACTGAAATAAATTGAGCAAGCAGATTCAAGGGGGTAGAGATGGACAACAAAACAGTATGTGGAGAGGAAGGGGATGTTATACTGGTAGACGGAGTCCAAGCTAAAAATGAAGGATTTTTTACAAGTTATTGTTTATTGGTTAACTTTACTAAGACTTAAAATTATGAGATACAGCATGCATTCTTCCCCTAACATAAAGGCTTTGAGGATGTTGGATCTGCCTCATGTGAAAAGCTACAGAAAAGGAAGATATCTGTGAAAGCTTTTAAAATGACGGCCGTATTTCAAGTACAATAATCATCAAGAACATTGAATGCTGTCAGAAGTAAACTGATATGGGATTGCTTTATTTAAATCAATTTAGTCATTTGTGTTGCCCATTAAAAAGATTCCCTAGCACAGAAAATATCTACCACCATCTAAGAGTGGTCTAGGCAAGGAGAAGAAATGAGCCAATCTTGCTAAATTCGGTCTAGTGTGACAATTCCCCCGCCTCTCAAGTGAAAGGAGTCATCATTTATTTCATATTTAATCTATGTCAGAAAATGATATTCAATACAAAGCATGACATTTTGTTTTGTGTTTAGTTGGGACTGGAAGCAGCTAAGCAGCTGAACTGGCTAAGATGGTGCCCTGATAAGATCTCCCGAGTCTGTAATGACCTGATATTTATAATTCAGATTGGACGTCTAGCACACAGCCCCAGCTCTATCTCCAGTTTGCTTTTTATTTCAGCTTCCTACAGTTAGCCTGAGCAGAGGGTTCTTCTGTGAGTTCCTGACATTTCTTCAACAACTCTTTTTTTTAAAAAAAATTCAGGTTAATGTGAGGGTTCAAACAACCAAATCACGATACTTGAGTTTGTTAGGTAGAGGCCCTCTTGTAGTTATGTCCAGCACCCAAAAGATGTGCCATACGCCCCTACATTGTGCCCATTCAGTGGGAGCACCCCAAACCTCCCTCTCCCTCCTTCGCCTCCCCTCCCCCGAATTTGAATTGAAATGAGTTTTTCTCCTAGGTGGGCGTGAATTTGATCTGCTGGCTTTATATTAGTATGGAGTACATTGGGTATTTGCTTTTCCATTCTTGTGATAACTTTACGGAGGAGACTGTGTTTCAACTCCATCCAGGTTAATACAAAAGATCTGAAGTCACCATCTTTTTTATGACTGAACAGTCTTGCACCGTATGCATATACCACAGTTTGTTAATCCATTCCTGAGTTGATGGGCAACTCTTAAATGAATATGAGATGTTCATCATTGTCTTTGTCCAGCCAGCATATATTTCCCCAGATATAATTTTGTGCCCATTTTATATGATGTTGATGGGTAATTCTGCTTGTGCAAAGTGCACAGGGTACATTAGAGACACACTCTGACCTCTACCCTCCCTCTTTCTGAGACACGCACATTTATAACACTTTAGCACCAGTAGTTAGTGCTTTTCTTAAACATTATCAGTCTTGTAGTCTGAATGAATGCTTTTGCATTGGGGGTTTGTGTTATATTTTTGTTCATTAGACAGAAAGGCGATGGGGCAGAGAGAAATGGCACTGTCAGATGTCCTGCATGTTGTCAGAGCAGGGATAGTAATGGAAATTGAATTTTTAAATTATATAATATCAACTAGGGGCTGGAGGGTAGAAGTAATGAAAGGATTTGGCCAGGAGAGGTGGGGGGGAGGGCAAGGCAGGGAGCTGGGAGAGGTGGGCCATCTGGTGTTACTCTCCTGCTGCGTGTTTGCAGAGCAAAATAGTCAGGGCACTTTGTCAAGGTACAGTCTGCACTTGCAGACACAGACGGAGTAAAGGGGAGATTAATACATGTGGTTCTAACCACCTTTCATATCTTTACAGCTAAACATTATTTATAGAAATCAATTAGTCTTCTGTCTCTGCAATTTTATTACAAGGTTCTGTCCAAGTTTCTGGCAAGCTCTTTAAGAGGATGATTGATGGTAAACTTTCATAATGAATAAAAAATGAACCTTCCCCTAGGAATTGGTGTAGTGGAGAGAAAGGTAAATGATAAAAATTACAAACTCTGCGAGTTACTAGGAAACTAATGTAGGATCAGTGTGGTCCTTGTTATATTTTCTTGTAACTAGCCTGTCTCTCTCTTTCTCTCTCTCTCTCTCTCAACACTCAGCTGTCTGTTTGCTATGGAAAGTTTAGGAGAGCTTGATGCCTACAACTGAACTTGTGGGAAAGTAAAGTTTTATTCATTTGCCAAGCTAGTAAATGCCACTTGGATTACTGATACTCATAAGAGATAAAGAGTTCCAGGAAAAATGGAACAGAGCTCTCATGTTTTGTCTTATGGAAACTTTTATAAGAGATGGGAGCTGCCGATTGCCTCCTCTAAATGCATCTAGGAGCCAAGTAACGATAAGTATAAAAATCTCATTGCAATGCACTCCATGGAAGATGCTTTGTTGATTGATTCTGAAATTCTGGTCTTGGCAGTCTGCTACCAAAGATCACAACCTATGGCACCCCAGGCTTAGAAATCAAACAGTGATGATGCCTTGAAGGTAAAGAAGGAATGATCAAATAAAACAAAATTCTAAAGCCAGAGAGGACAGAAGACAAGGGCACGGGATGTGCAGGTTCTAACTCCACTAAATCTTGGAGTGTGAGGTTGTTGTATTTTGTTACCTGTTTTGAAAGGAAAATAGAGTTCTTCTGACCTCTCTTGAGTTGTTGGTAGTGACAAAGGGCAAGTAAAATTAGAGGGGATTGAGTACCACCTTAAGAACTATAAAGGAAGCTGGGAAGTTTCCTAACCTCATTCTACCTCAGTTCCCCCCCCCACCTGTAAATTAGACATGATAATAGTACCCATCCTAGACATTGCTGTAAGGATTAAACATGAATTCTACTTAGGTAGCATCATTAGGTTTAACAGGATTCAAAATAAATTTTACCATTTTCTTAAGGCCTGGCATTGAATATAGAACTTGTTCCTATTTGTTAAATGTTAAATTTATCTGAGCAGGTTCTAGATAAATTTAACAGGTAAAGCAATCTTTATGTCTCTTTTTTACCCTACTCTTTATTATTTTCATATTTTCCTGTACACAGTGGAAGCTCAATAATCACTTTCTGGTTTAAAATTCACTATGTTTAAATGGAATCTTCCCTGTTCTTAACTTGAGGAGCTGATGTAAATTTATACAAGCTTTTTATGATACAATTGAATAAAGTAGGAGTATGGGTATAAAGTAATATCTAAATCTTCTGTAATTTCTCACATTACACTGAACATCTTTCATCATGTAGTTTGATAAGATCACCTAACAATATCTGACACGTGTTCAGTGAACATTTATTGAATGGTGAATGAATGCATAAAACCTATGAAAGCGAATACAAGAGAATTACACAAGGAAAAGATTTTAAATAAAACTTGTATTAACTTCTCTTTTAGGTTTCAGTGGGGAAAAATTACATGAATTAAATTAGAAATATACTTACTTGCAAGCTATAGAAAATGTGTCCTCCTAAGTTAAAACAATTCATAAAAGATTTGAGACAGATCTCAGAATCTATGGAAATGTCAGACAACTCTGCTTGTAAAAGTGCAGGGTACAGGAAGCAGCACAGAGTGGGTAGTAGAAACTATTTACCAGCCTTTACTATCTGGTCAGCACCATAAATGAGTTTCTGTCATCCTAAGTCCCAGGAAAGAATCTGATTGGCCTAGCTTTGGTCACATGTCCTTCCCACCCACAAGTGTAGGAAGAACAGAGGGTCTTATTTAGAGTCTCACTAACAGTACAGGAAACTGAGCAGAGGTAGCTCTTCTAAAAAAGATTAGGACTCTGCAACCAAATCAAAGATTTTCACATAATAAACTTAATATCTATATCTAATAAGAATACAAGTGCATTAGCTTCGTAGGGCTGCCTAACAACCTGCCCCGGACTGGGTAGCATCAACAAGAGAAGTGTATTTTCTCATAGCTCTGGAGTCTAGGAGTCCAAAATCAGGACATCGACAGGGTTTGTTTGTTCTGAAAATTGTGAGGGAAGGGTCTGTTTCAGGCCTCTCTTCTTGGCTTCTAGATGGCCATTTTCTGCCTGCATCTTCACATGGTCTTTCTTCTGTATATATCTCTGTCCAAAATTCCTCTTGTTATAAGAACAGAGTCATATTGAATTAGGATCCACCCAAGTGACCACATTTTAACTTAATTACTTCTTTAACTTCTTTAGATTCACTCTCCAAATACAGTTCTATTCTGAAGTACTGAGGTTAGGAATTCAACATATAAATTTTGAGTGAAAGAACACAATTCAGCCCATAACTGCATGCTGTAAACAAAAGTGAGCATATATGTCAATCAACAAACACCCATCGCATCTACAGCACTTTGAGTAGAAAGGAATAATTGTTCAGCAAGGTCTGCAGAGATATTTAACGTTCCAAATTTGCTAATTGAGCTAATCAGAACAGAGATAAACAGGTTTCCTCTTTTCTATTGTTTCTCTTTTAAAAACATATTTGAACCCTGACAAATGACCACTTTACTTGAGATGCCAATTTTGCCTATAAAATTTTTTGAAGAGATTTTTCTAACCACAGAGCCAAGCGGAAATGACTCATTATTGCCTCCACTACACATATAGATTTTCTCTTGGCCTTTGGCCACTGTTTAGACTTGACACTGTCCAGCCTTGAGCAATACATGAAGCAAATAATGGTCATATAGTGATGCAGAAAGCCCTGGATGGCTCCTGGGCTATCTAGCTTTCTTCCTACTGCTTCAAGCCCTCCTAGTTTACAGTTCTATGGTTCACATCTTCTGGACTCAGAAAACGTGGTCTTGTTCCATGACCCATGTCTACTTTCACCAGACTTCATCCTCCACACCTATGTCTCCTATGGAAGATGTGCTCTTGGCAACAGGTCTCCATGTGCCCAGGAACAGAGAGGTAGCTTGCTCCTGAAAGTTTAGAGGTCACTTGTGCTGTTGACATCTTTGTAGGTCAACGGAGAGATGGCAAAGCAGTGCCATGAGGCCTGGTCATTGATCCCAACTTATTCAACCAGCTCTGCTTAAGAGTGTTCGTCTTCCTTTTCCTTTTCTTCCAATACCTGTGAATATTAGTCCACCAGGCTTAGAAGGCAAGCCAGAGAAACACTCAAGCAACCTGACTGAAGGCACCAATTCCCATCCGTGAAGAAGAAAGCATCTAAACATGTTTCTGTTTATTATTCTTGATTCAGATATAGGCATAACATGATGTGTTTTGTGTAGTGTGTGGGTTTTGGGGTTTGTACATATAATCACAGTATTTGGTTGGATCTTCAGCAGCAGTAGTGGGCATGACTTTCGTGTAAAAAGTATCCCCCCATGTGAATCAAACAGTAAAAATTTGAACTCCAGGGCCTCTCACAATCTGTCCTCCATCAATATCCCCAGCCTATCATTTTTATTCCTCTCTGCTCTGACCACACACTCTGATCACAATAGTTTTTTACCCTCTGTGTTTTTTGTATCCACTGCTCCCTTCCTTGGACCAGGAACACTGGCCTTGCACCCTGCCCACTTCTACACTGAGATAACTTCTAATCATGCTTTGCCCATCAGCCTGGACAGTGGCTGCTCTGGAAATTCTTCTCTACCAATTATCTCTCTCCTTGGTCTCACTTAGGTGCCCTTCCTCAACATCCCATAATACCCTGTCCATCTCTCCTGTATTGTACGGTATCATAATTCACTGTTAGTAGGTCTGTTTCTACCCAAACTATGAGCTCCTTGAGTGTGAGGACCATCTCACCTCTTGTTCTCCAGCCCTTGGCATATGATTAACATTTAATGGATAGATGAATGATTGAATGAGCACATAAATGTACCAAAATGAAAAAAAAAAAAAGAACAACCAGAGATACAGCTTTCTGAATATCAATAATCTGAAAGTTCTGAAAGTCACTTTATTTGAAAATAGAAAAGTCCTTTTATTATATGGCTAATTGCTCTTCAGATTCCAAGTTGAAAATAGCCTATGATCCCCAAGTTATTCTCGGGGGATCCCATCATAAAGTTCACCCCATTTCTCAGGATAATGCATCAGTTTGTTTCTATAGAAAGCTATTCTATTGGGCGGTGCCTATGGCTCAGTGAATAGAGCTCTGGCCCCATATACTGAGGGTGGCGGGTTCGAACCCGGCCCCAGCCAAACTGCAGCAAAAAATAGCTAGGCATTGTGGTGGGTGCCTGTAGTCCCAGCTACTTGGGAGGCTGAGGCAAGAGAATTGCTTAAGCCCAAGAGCTGGAGGTTGCTGTGAGCTGTGACACCACGCACTCTACTGAGGGTGACAAAGTGAGACTCTGTCTCTAAAAAAAAAAAAAAGAAAGAAAGAAATCTGAAATCTGTCAGTTAAAAATACTTTACTTGGTGGTGATAACTCTTAAACAAGCCACAATGGGGAAAAAAATTCCAGTATGGACTGCCAAAGTTATAGGATACTCGGAAGAAATGGTATGCTCATTATTATGATGCAGTGAAAAGTGTGCTGGATTTAAAGCCAAAAGTCAGCAAACCAGGTCCCCACCATTGGCTAATTGGGTGACACTGAACAACTAATGTTTCAGAGCCCACCTAACATGAATTTGTCAAGTGAAATGGCATTCAAGCAAGTAGTCTTTAAGCTCTGTGTCCATATCATGAAATGAAACTGATATTGCTTTAGTACCTGCTATGTGCCTGTCATCATCCTGTTATGTTGGGTGTCTAGTGGACCCCAACCTGGGACAGTGGCTAGCAAGGAAGATGGCACTGAGGAAAGCATGAAACTTACACCAAACTTAATACATACAACTGGAAGCCCATAAGGGTATATACTGTTTCATGTGCCTCGGGGCAACATGAGAACAATGCAGACCTGTCCTGTTTCCTTGAGTCTTTTTATTGGGTACATAACAGAGCATATGTGCAAGGATGCACAGCAGTCAATACTCAGCAGTCAAGATTAAAAATGAGAGAAGGTTCTCCATACTTCCCTCCAAAAAGATTGTATTAGTTTGCAGTCCCACCAGCAGTGTAAAAGTGTTCCCTTCTCTCCACATCCACGCCAGCATCTGCAGTTTTGAGATTTTGTGATGGGGGCCATTCTCGCTGGGGTTATAAGTATCTCAGGATGGTTTTGATTTGCATCTCTCTGATAATTAGGGATGATGAGCATTTCTTCATATTTTTGTTAGCCATTCATCTGTCTTCTTTAGAGAAGGTTCTATTCATGTCACAGTTGGGGTGGGGGAAGGGGAGAGCAGAGAGAGAAAGAAGAAGGGGGGGTGGGGAAAGGAAGAGCGGAGAGTGGAAAGGAGCGAGGGGGTGGGGTCTTGGTGTGTGCCACACCTTTTGGGGACAAGACACAGTGGTAAGAGGGTCTTTACCTAACAAATGCAATCAGGATAACCTGGTTTCTTGTACCCTCAATGAATCCCCAACAATAAATTAAAAACAAAAAAATAAGAGAGGGGGAGATTATAGCCCCCAGGAAGGTTGGGTAAAGGGTAAACAGAACATAGGGTAATGGAACATCTGAAGAGGCCAGATAAAGGTACAAGCAGGAGAGTAGAGGGGAGAGCAAGTCTCATGTCCTCAGACTTCATCTCAGCTTCTTTATCCTAAACCACTAAGTGATGGCCTCAGCTCACCTGCACTGCTGATTTCCCCATGCAGGGATAGCCACACAGACATTCCCCTGGCTGGGCACTTTACCCTGAGTTGGGAGGTCCATGAGGAATTCAGTCTACCTCCCACATTGTTAAATATTATATAGATAAGTAAACCCAGTGCAGATTCCCTTAAGGTCACATAGATTTATTGCTTTCTATTCGATCACCAGTCATCATTGTCCATCTCATGACTAAACATTGGAATTATTATTGGAAACTTTTCAAAATGACTTAGCTAGTGTTCCATGCCAGTATAGTTGTGATAACAACTATATATCGTTATCCCACATTACACAAGACCCACTGCGATAGAGACTACTCGCCATGCTAAGCAAGATTTTATTTGAATGATATAGAGTTTTTTCTGTGTCTCATCAACTTGTGAAGTGAAGTAGATTTGCCAAAAGGATTCAAATAAGTGTTGTCTGGGTAACATGGTATGCATACCCAAACTTCTCAGACTCCTAGTGGGAATCTATAAAATGCCCTCACCAGCAATCGGCGCCATGTGCCCTCTTGTCGCCTCTGAATGAGCTGTGTGGGATGCTTGGCGTCATATAGACCAAACATTCAGATGTTGGACTCATTATTATTTTAGTTTTCATATGGGTGTTTGGCACTCAGAGGTACAGCCAACTTCAGCTTGGAATACAGTATCCAAGGACTGTTTAAACATGGGATTAGTCTGGGCCTTCTCAGGGGAAATGTTCTTTTCAACATCAGTTTCCAGAACAGTGATGTGATCCTGTTTATGAACAACATTGTCACGTTGCTGTTACTAACAACAAGAATTCCTCCTCCTCTGTTGTAATCAGACTCATCCATCCGTTTTTACCTCTACTACCCCAATTCAGGTCCTAATTACATGATTTCTAATTTGGCTTCAGAATTTACCTGGTCCTTTCCTCCCTGTTTTCCACATGCCAGTGTCCCTAGCATGTGCCCGCTGTCATTTCAGTGCCATCTTCCTGCTGAAGAACACTCAGAGCTTCCCTCTCACCTGCATGATGGTTCAAATGCACAAGGGTGTCCGGAATCTGATGCTTACTCAGTATGGAGGGGAAAAGCACACACGCACTGCAAAAAGGGATCAGGTGCTCTTTGTTGTAGTTCCAGTTGTACAATCCAGCTGTGTGGCCTTGGCAGAGCACTTTCCCTCCCTGGGTTGTTGTTCCTTTGAAGAGCTGCTTTTCCTTTCTGGATCTTAGTTCCTTTGAATGTGAAATGAAGTGATTGGACAAGATCAGAGATGCCCGAGGAGCAGCCATCAGGCACCACTACTTCCCTAAAGTGCCCTTGAAATTCATCATTAATTGATCTTCGGGGTTTTTCCTGGCTGAGCACTAATGAGCTTCAAAATCATCCATGCAGTCACTTCCAACAGACACTATTAATGTCTGAGATCAAAGGCCTTTGACCTCGCTCGATGGAGTGATCTCCGAGGTTGCTTCCTGCTCTGCTTTCTACTGTTCTCCAGCCTCTTTCTACCCTAGCCACCTACCATGCCCAACACAAAACCACACTGCAACCAGCAGCATGCTGAATATTTCCTCCAAATGCATGAGGATGCTGAAATGTCCTTTCACATCACAGCCTTCCACCAAAATCCTACTGACCCCACAAAGCTCAGGGAAGCTCCACTTTCCCACGAAGCCTTTGTGCCCTCCACTCCCAAATCCCATAGTACTTTCTCATTCAATGATAAGTATATAATGAGGACAAACCCTGTACCAGTTCTCTGACCTTTTAGACTGCTATATTTAATATTTGCATAGCTTTCTTAGCCCTCTACTATAAACTCCTGAAATTTAAAATGTTCAAATTCCAGTTCTTCCTTACTAAGACCTGCCTCATAAACTTAGTGCAGAAGTTAAATATATACACACATACATCTTCTATGTTATGTATACATACATGAAATATACAGGCATGTTATATATGCTATAGACATATATGTAAAGTGTATATATACATATATGTAAAACTGAAAACTTTGGCTCAGATGTTAAAAACATCTAAGTAATTATCAATAATAATACTAAGGGATAAAATATTTTTCAAGTGCCAATTTTGTGCCAAGGACTTCATATGATTATGGAAGCTGGCATGGTGTGAGAAGGCAGTGCAAGCTTTGGAGCCTAATTAAACCTGGGTTCATAGCTCCATTCTTCTACTTTGGGTGACTTTGGTCGAGTTACCTGACCTCTCAGTATGTTCATTCCAAATATTCAGATTATCATACTACAGCACAATAATAACTTCCAAATCTCAGGGGTTTAACATACAAAAGTTTCTCATTCCTATTACATATTCGTCAGAGGTAAGATCCATGTAGCCACTCAGGGACCCAGGCTGATACAACACCTGTATCAACTGTGTTATCTGTGTTATCTGGAACACATGAAACTCCCAGTGGTACAGCAGAGGAAGAGAGAGAGAGCGGAGGTTCTCACATGAGCAGTTAATGCCCAACACAAAAGTGACCTTATGTCACTTCTAGCCACAGACCCAACTTGAGCAGGCCTGGAGTGTATAGCCTTCCATAAACTCACAGGGAGGGGTGAACTAGATATTGGTGACCATTAGAAATGTCTGATGAGGCTAATCATAACTAATTTGTAGGACTCTTGGGAGAATGAAATTATTATAGAAATTAATAACTCATCAGTTACACAGGACAGGCCTTCAGCTACCATTGGGGCCTCTCCCCTTTTTCTCCTGATGAACTGGGACAAGTTCACACACACGTATGTACACACATTTGTTATTCATTTTTAATTTCAAACTCAAGTCTGTGTATAATGCTCCAGAAATATTCACTAAACAATGTTAAGAAGAAATTTGCAATTGTTTTTTATAAGCTATTTTAAATTTATAAGAGATGTACTTTTATGGCCACAAGGTAAAAATCAATTGCAAGACTAATTTAACAATTTGGATAATTATCATACCTAGAAAATCTATAGGCATCAAATGCACTTGCTTTTGTTTTTTTTCTTGCTTTAGTTCGGTTTAATTTGGTTTAGGTTTTTTCATAAACTCTTTCGTAATTTACACAGCCTATTGATAAGCACCTATTTCATTATTACGACAAGGAATCTAGGCATGATGTTGCTGGTTCATACAGTGCCAATTTCCCTGTTTTCTCCTTCCAACAGAGCCCAGTTCTCCTCAGGCATTTCCCCCTACCCCCTTGCAGCCAGGTGCCTGGAGCAAGGTGCTGCGTGTTTGGGAAACAATTGGTGAACTTGTGAGAAGCAGCTATCACTTTCATGGAACTGATAGTACAGAAGGGGACCCAGTCATTCTCCAAATGCCTGTCCTCTTGGAGATGGCCTTGATTCAGGAAATGGCAGTGTCATTTCTAGTCCAGTTGCCTTTAAACCTGGGGGTCATCTCTTCGTCTCATATTATTTATCTGTTCTTAGTGTGTATGCCTTTGGTCATACACCCCAAACCTTTCCCAAATCAATCCAATTCTTACCTCCCTGACTATTATGGTCCAAGCTACCATAATTTCCTGAATGGTAGACAACAGACTTCCTCTCCATTTGGGTGTAGATGAATCCTATCGTCACCCTGGACCGAGTGGTTTCCTTAGAGGCAAGGAGGCTGTGACGAGAGGCTGAAGAGTGAATGGGTATATGGTGATTATGGAATCAGACTGTTGTTTCTAGAATTTTGACTGTGAAGAAAAATACAGATGGCTGCCTCTGTGGAGACGTGGTCTCAAAGGAGTCTTGTTTAATATGGTGAGAACACAGCCTGCATGACTCCTGTGGGGAGTGATGTAGGAGGCAGGGGAAGTTTGGAGATGGAAGAGAAAGTGGGGAAAAGAACTGGCCTCTGATGAGCTCAAAGGGCCATCATGGAGAATCCACATGGAAGCCTGGCCTAGGCCAGAAGAGGAGTGGGAGGTGGGGATGACTGTCACCCTGGCAGGGGAAATGGAGCTTCCATTCAGGAGCTTCTTGATTCTTTAAGAAATAAGAAGTAGTACATCTGCCAAGAGTGAGGAAGAAAGAAATGGAGGCCAGTGACATGACTAAGTGATCCAAGGATTGGTGAACAAGCTTGCTGAAGCCCCCTGTGGCTGGGGCCAAGCCTCCCAGAGGGCTCAGCATAAGGACAATGATGAGAAATCCATGGTGGGAGGCGTTGCCTTGTTGCACGTTCTTGCACAGTGGGTATGCACCATGGGCAACCTCCGTAGGGAGCCCCCACTGTAAGCCTGGGAAGGCAGCAAGAGAGAGGGCCTGAGGCAGCCCTCCAGAATGCTCATGCGGTGGGCTCATGACTGTTGCCCTCTGATGGTGGGAGGTGGTAGGCTTGGATGAACAGGAGAGGCCCAGATCAGATCCATCTGGTAAACTGACGTGGATGTTCAGCTGTCTGAAAAGGAGACACCTGGCAGGCTCCGTTCTGGGTCCGGAGAGTTTGCTCCTGCCCCAAGACTCAGACATCTGTGCCCCTTTCTTGCTCCATCTTGATAAGCAAAAATAGAAATAGCTTCAAAAAAATAGTCTCAGGATCAAATGATCTTAGTGAAGGCACCCGTTCATTCATTCAACTAACATTTATTGAGCTCCTACCTTATTCAAGATGTTGCCAAGGACTCCAAGATGAATAAGACAGGCTCTCTGCCCCTTCGGGGTTACCGTCCTGGAGGGGAGGTAGTTACCTAAGCAAATAACTATCCACGCCAATACAGAAGCGGTTGGAAGAGTTGCCAGAACTCAGAGAAGCAGTGATGGAGTCTGTGGGAGGCAGACATGATGCTGGAGTTAGGTGGGTCACGATGCCCCCATGTCCCCAAATCTGTATATCTAATTTCCTGCCCCTACCACCACCATGACACACATGTCCCTATTTTCCCCAAGTGAAAGAAATCCATGAAAGTAAGAACTTTTTTCTTTTTTTTTTTGAGACAGAATCTTGCTCTGTTGCCCTGGCTAGTGTGCAGTAGAGTCATCAGAGCTCACAGCAACCTCAAACTCCTGAGCTCAACTGATCCTCCTGCCTCAGCCCCCTGAGTAGTTGGGACTCCAGGCATGCACTGTCACACCAGGCTGACTTTTTCTATATTTAGTCTCACTCTTGCTCAGGCTGGTCTCAAACTCCTGAGAACTTAATTGATCCTCCTGCCTCTACCTCCCAGAGTGCCAGGATTACAGGTGTGAATCACCTCACCTGGCTATCGTCCTTTAAATTTATCTTCTGGCGTTGGAAGGGGATGGAGAAGAGGAGGCTTCCTTGGGACCAAATGTGGTGGGAGCTGAGCTACGAGGAAGTTGAATAAGAAATTCAAGGGCAGGGATAGGTACCAAGGGCAGGGATAGGTACCTCGTGCACTAGATGGGAATTGGCCTTGGGATATCTCTCGGAAAACCTCTACTTGAAAGTAGAAAGATGCATAAGAATTGTCTTATATCCGTCTCCTGGGCCTTTGTACTCATTTTCTGTTTTGGGGGAGGTGGGGCACTAGCTGGGAAGATTGGAGTGAGTGGTTTTGATTCATGGCAGGGAAGAAACAATGTGCAGACGGGAATCCTGTCTCCAGCAATAATTAGTCCAGTGGACGGGCCAGGAGCCTGTTTTTCTCTCTGACTAAGCAGCAGTTTCTCTAGCCCAGTAGGCTCTCTGCAAACCAACGGGTCTACATACAGCGATGGTTCTAACAGCAGTGCAATGCACAGCCAGTGGCATTCCAGGAAGTTGTGTTGTTTATCCCCAAACTACCTCTCCATTTGTGTGTGAATGAGTCGCATGATTCATTTTCCATAAACAGCGTGGGTGAACAGAAGGGGAAAAAATCCAAAGGCTAGGGACTGACATTTCACTCTGTGGAAACTGCCAAGGAAAAGTTTTCTACATTTTGGCATCCCTCTAAGAAGAGGCCCATTCTCTGAAATAAGAGGTTGTCCACATCTGGGTCACATCACCCGAATCTGGGTCTTCACACGGGCCCATTAAGACTGCCCAGGCACATATGTCTGCAAAGATGAGAAGCAGAGGAACATGTGATTGAATCACAAACTCTACCCAGACATACACTGAGGGCGTAAGGAGAAAACACCCAGAACCGAGAGGGTCTCCGTCGTCTTTGCTATTTATCATTCTAACACGTAACCTCCTTGATCAAGACCTTCCAGAATTTGACCCCCAACATCCATCACTACTTGCTATTTCCAGGAATAATAATAACAGAAAACAGAAACAACTTTGCGTTCCTACAGGCTTACCATGTTCTTCTAACATATACGTGGTGATATATAAAGATTATTTTATACTCCACTGTTCTGAAAGGTAAGTAACACTACCCTTATTTTGCAAGTGAGAAAAATAAATGTCAAGGTAATTAAGTAACTCTTAGCTTTTGATCAGACACTTAGATGTAACAAAACTTAATTTCAAACCCACACCTTTCTGATTCAAAAGAATTTGTTCTTTGGACAGGCCACAACACACTATTGTTTCTTTTTCTTTGGTTTTTGCCTTTTAACTTTAGGGAAAATGGTACACTCTTCCTTCCCTCAAAAACTCCTGCAGTTTTCATCCTCTGCACCGTGATCGTAAACAGCAGCTTCTTCTGATCCTTGCACTTGTCTGACTTGTGATTATCACACCAGATGAAACGTCAAGATGCAGGACTAGGAGGAACTGTCTACAGCAGATTCAGGACTGAGAACCAGCAAACAGGTGACAAACTCAGTGCAGGACAGAGGGCAGAGCTGTGAAAGCCACCAAGGTCAGTGCTAGGGGACAGCTCTGAGAACCCAAGAGCAGGACACTGAGGGTGCCAACCCAGAGTCAAGAGGCTAAGCTGAGGATTATGAAATAGGGATGCTGCCAAGGAATTGGAGCTGAGGGCATGGAGAGCCTTTCCTGGAACAAGCTGTGTCACCCCTGTAGGGTACTGGAGAGTACCTGGGTGACAGCATTTTCTCAGCTGGCTCCTGTCCCAGGCTGTCTTAAGACGCTACCTGACACCTGATACTACCGGTCAGGCAAGGCTCATTTCAGGAAATCGTCTGTAACCAGCCCACAAAGAGGGACAGACAGATCCTTCCCCAGCGCCTGTAGCATCTGTTGTCAGCCCCACACATTTAGCTCTTGACCAACACCACGTGGTGTGTTTGTATCACTCGCTGTGCTACAAGGTCCTGGAGGGCAGGCCACAACCAAGAATCCAACCACGGGTGAGGATCACCTTCCTTCCCCACTCCCTGAGCCCTAATCAAATCAGTGAAAGTGGATTATTTGCCAAGGCAGCTCGGGAACATGTCCATATTTTGTCAGCTAGCTCTAAGAATCAGTTTCAGAATAGGGTTCTCAACTGTGAGTGTGGCATGAAGCAGGTCCTCTGTGAGCTCTTGGATCTCACCTCTGACCAACCCCCGGGACGCCTGGGCTCTGCCTGTTTGCTGCTCGGCGCTCGTCCACACACTCCTGCCACCAGCCTTTCCCTTCCTGTTCCCTCTGAAATGAATGTATTTCCCCAAATATTGAGGTGGCTCCTTTTGTCAGCATTTTCAAGTTTTTGTTAAATATCTCCTGTCGAGGAGTCTGACCTTGACCCTGACCTTCCTACCACCCTGCTCTATGATGTATGGACACCTGCACTTCCCACTCTACCTCGTCCCCCTAGGCCCCAGCATATTGCAACTTGCCATATGCTTGGCCGTGTCCCCGTGTAAGTTACAGGGTGGCAGGGATTTTTGTCTGTTTTGCTGACCACTATACTGTCTCTCTAGCTCAGTGGTTCTCAACTTGTGGGTCGCGGCCCACAGGAACTGTGTTAAAGGGCTGCAGCATGAGGAAGGTTGAGAACCACTGCCTAGCTCTTAGAAGAGTGTTTTTTCATCGTTTTTATCTCATGGCACATTTGAACCTATAATTAAACTTCAGCAACACACTTAAATTATGTTGGTCAAAAAAAGAGCAAAAAAAGAAGACACTTACCATCCTTTAACTTCTTTTGAAAAAAACACATTAATTAATGATCTTTAACCATTTTCATGGCAGATCTAAGACCCTCTCTTGGCACACCAGTGTGCTGTGGCACACCGTTTGAAAATCACTGTCCCAGAACGATGCCTAGGGCAAAGAAGATACTCAATAAATATTGGATGAATAGTGAGTAAGAATCAGCTGGGAAGATATAAAAATTCAGATTTCTGGGACCCAGTGATCTGCAATATTAATTACTTGGCTGGCATTTCCCACCGCCTGCCCTGCATGCTCCTTCTCCATCAGGGAGACTCCTGCCTCCTTTCCCCTGGTGCACCCGCATCCTGGGGACAGTCAGGTCCTTGTCACCTGCCAGTTCCCTGTGCCTCCTGTGCTGCCTCCCAGGAATCCCTGGGTCAGCCTAACACTGAGGGTGTGCACTTGGGAGGAGAGGGACTTCTTCCCCTCTCAGAGGCTGTCCTGTCTTTGCCCTCCCTCCGCCATGTCCTGGGCTAGTCCCAGAAGCAGATGCCCATGGGGTTCTCTCTCTGCTAAAGCCCTCCCAAGACTCGTGAGCCCACTTCGCCCTCCAGAGACACTCTTCTCTGCAAAGGCTCTGGTAGCCCAGCCGGGCCACACAGGAGCTGACGCCACCTGGAATCTCTAACAAGTGTACAGGGCAGTGGTGTTCCGGGACAGCTGGGATGGAGGAGGGGGAGGGGTTGAGGCCAGCTTTCCAATCCGCACCCCCACCTCCTGCAGTGATCTTCATAGTAAATTGCCTGAGGGTCTTTTGCCTGGGCCCCAATGCAATTATCTGCCTTGTACCTTTTGGTGGTCTCTCTGTGCCCTTGGGACGGCCTTCCGCTTCTCACCATCATCTCTGGTGATTCATGGCTTCTTTTCTGTCATATGCATCAGCTGTTCATTCCTGTTAACGGCCCTATAATTAGATAGAGCACAAGAGCCACAGCTCCCTGTTTGGATTTCGCCCAAAGAAGTCTCCAGGGACACTCAACCCCCTGCCTACGCCCTCTCCAATCTATTCATTGGCTCCTATGCTGGAGAATACAGATCAGCAAGGATTGATCTCCACTCTGGACCCCACACCCACCTCTCTCCTTCCTTTTCTTTCCTCTCCCCCAGGCTGACTGTCAGTGTTGGAAAGCCAAGCTCCACCCTGGGGATCTGCCACTGGGTGGCAAGCCTTGGGTTTTACTCAGGTGAAAATTAGTCTATAGGGTGCATAAGCTTATGGGGGTCCTCCTTGACTTGTTTTTCTTAATGACATAAGGGGTAATTAATTATCTTTTCCTGTTTCCCAACCATCCCTACCCACCTTTTTTAGGTGAAAGAGTAATAAAAGTAAAAAATTAAATTGAATTAAATTAACAACATTCGATTTAAACAAGTATTTTTACAATGTTTAGACCAAGATTACTTTTGACCATTATACTCTAAGAAAAACTGGGGTCTCATGAGGTCTGAAGGATTTAATTAATAGCTATCCACAGTAATATAATCAAAATATATGTTCCATATATGGAGGATTCACTTCATGTTGTTTTTTAGTCTAGAAAAGGTTGCTTGAGATATTATAGGGTAGGAATTTTGAGTTTGGGCCAATTCAGATTTTTCTTTTTTAAACAAGGAAAGAGGTTAAAAAAAAATGCACCTGGATATTATCGGTTGGGAGTGAGAAGGGACACAAAGAAAGGGGCTTCAAGAGGGATGGGAAGAAAACCCGGCCTGCCGAACAAGGAATTCTGGAGAACCATGAAATGTTGTGAGAATGTGGCCATCAGCACTGAGTAGTTCAGGCCAAAAATGAGAAATGAATGTGGGCATGAGGTAACCTAAATAGTCAATGACCAATAGAGAAGCACAATAATCAATAACCAATAAAAAAGGGCGATGATGCCTGGAGGCTCAGAGAGGCAAATGAAAGAGTTGCGACCAATTTCAAACTAAGAGAAAGAGAGTGTCTGTATCCCTGCACCGCCTTTGCGTCCGTGTCTCTCTCACCTCTTCTCATTCATGAGTGACACCCACTTCCAACTCTCCGTAGAAGGACTCCACGCTTTCTCTTTGTTCTCAGATGAAATTTCTCTTTATTATACTGAAACTTGTGCAGGTTATTTTGGCTCTCTATTCACACTGCCTGCTGTTCTGATTTCACTTTCCACTCACTTCTGCTTTCGATTCCCTCTGTGCCTCAGTTGAACTTTCTAGTTCAGCCGAGTAATCGAACCAGGTCAACTGGGTTCAGGGAGCTGGGACCCTTGACCCCGCCAACAGGAGTGAAGACTTTAGCCCTCTCAGCCACTTGCACATTTAAATCTTCTGCCAAAACTCCATGGTGTTGCAAAGCCGAGCTATTTAGGGAATTTGCTGCACACATTGCCGGGCCCTTGCGGGTCGCTACTTGGGACCAGCCACTTGGCTCACGAAGTCAGATCAGCATAGCCAGATCCACACCTACCTTCACTGGATAAAACACCCTGTCACTGTTCATTTCCACCTTCGGGCGGGGGGGAGCCCCCCACTCCCATCACTCAGCCAGGCCTGCTTTTGCTCTCCCAGCTGTAGCAGTCTCCAGCCCTGTGCATTCAGTTATCAATCAATGGAGATCTCAGCTGCAGTCGGGCTGGAGCGCACAAACCAGCCTTTCTTTATGCCAACAGGGAATGCTTGAAATAACTAGACACACAACTCTGATTGATGCAGCCACAGTTTACACACCACACTTCAGACAGTCTGAAATGGCTGGAATTAATAGCCTATTATTAGATAGTGTGGGGGTGGGGTGGGAGGAAGGCAGGAGAGGGAGAGACAAGCAAATGCCTTTTTATGATCTTCTAATTTAAATCTATTTCTTTGATTTTTGCAGAGTGTGACATGAAGTGGGGGGAGGTAGTGGGATCATTCTTATCACCCTGCTGCGTGTCCTGGGGTGAGGGTGGGGGCCTCCAGCCGACTTGGCACCAACTCACGTCATTTTTTTTGGTAAATGATGCAAATCTGTGTGGTTGGGCAAGGATAAAGAGGATGGGGAGTTGAGGACTGAGGAAGGGAAGAATGGGAATTGCTTGGTTCACTGGCTTTCATGCCAGGCCCTGCTAGCCAGCTGGAGGGGGGGAATGGAGTGTAAAAGCCCCCTGTAAGGAATTTTTCCTTGGTCTGAACATTGTTTAAATTCCTGAAGTGGGTGATCCCCATAATAAATACCTTGGACTCTGTAAGACAGATCTATTTACTCAAGTTTAAAGTTTGGATTTGATGGATCCGCGCTTGGGAACGCACAGGCGGGAGTACTTGCTATATGCTGGATCCCTTTCAATGCACACAAGGAGTGAAGACAACTCCATTCACAGCAAAGCAGACCATCTTAACCATTGCTGTGGTCACTCTGCCAAAGCCTGCACTTCATCTCATATTTTGAACAGCATTGGCCCTTAAAAGATATTGGAGGTAGAGGGGATTTGGCCCACGGTACTCAAAACACTTCCTCAAGACTTGGGTGCCAATGAAGCCTTGAACTAGGTCACCTGCCTGATGCGTGGTATGTAGGAAAATATTCTCAGAAGAGAGAGTGGATGGTCGGAATCGAAGCACAGAGACAGGGGGCAGAGCTCCCCACATCTGACCATTTGCATTCACGTTCACATATTCTCCTATAATATTGCTGGCTCAGCCGTGATTATATATTATGATAGGAGGAAAGGTCCACCCTATCAGTTAAAGTACAAATTCCCTCAGGACACAATGCCTCTTATCCAGGTCAGAACACTTAATACTCCCCCTAATTAATACCATCCCGATCCTAAGACTATTTGAGCAGAACAAGCAAGCCAGGCAATGGCAGGAAGGCCAGATTGTCAACTTGCACCATCACTGCCTTCTTAGATGGTAGAATGCACGCATGTCCCCAGAGCCTTCAGGTGAAACAGCGCCCCCGCCCTTCTCCCCTGGCTGAAAGACAATGTCATTTTGGACTGACTAGCAGAGCAAAATGCTAACTGGCCATCACAGGTTCTGCTCAACAATTTGGTTTAGCTTCCCTAAGGGGCTTCCCAGCAAACCACAGTCCTATCCCAGGGCTGCATGACCTCGCCAACCTTGACAGCCATACATCACTGTGTGCCCGCCCTCCTGCCACTGCCTGACACCACAGATGAATTTTGGTGTCCCAGAGTGAAAATGCATTCTCATTTTCTAGGACAGATAAGTGTGACGTGGAAAAGCATCTCACCTCAGGCTCCAATGGGCCTCTCAGAAGCAAGAGCCGAGAGCAAGCTGGAGATTCCTGGCCCATCTGCCCTGTAAAAAGATGTGACAAAAGAGTATTTTTTTTTTTTTTGAGACAGAGCCTCAAGCTGTCACCCTGGGTAGAGTGCCGTGGCATCACAGCTCACAGCAACCTCCAACTCCTAGGCTCAAGCGAGTCTCCTGCCTCAGCCTCCCAAGTAGCTGGGACTACAGGCACCCGCCACAATGCCCGGCCAGTTTTTGTTTGCAGCCACCATTGTTGTTTGGCGGGTCTGGGCTGGATTCGAACCTGCCTGCTCAGGTGTACGTGGCTGGCGCCTAAGCCCGTTGAGCCACAGGCGCCGAGCCAAAAGAGTATTTTTTGTAATCTACCTACCATTAATTTCTCTCGGTTGGCTGAGGCACAAGCCCACACACCAGGGACTCCAGGTTCTGGCTACATTTAACTTGCTGGAATCGGAAGTACCTCACAAGATAAAGGACCAGTATAACATTTGTTTGAGGCAACACATTCCTCCAATGGGCTGAAATATGTAATATCTGCAACAGCAGGAATAAAGATGCAAAAATAGTATTTTCTCCAATATTGGTATTTTCATCGCCTAAACTCCTAATTTTTCTGTAGCTGCCAGGATAGCTTCTTTGGTTTGCTCTCTCTTTTTCTGAGATCCTGGGATTTGTTTTTGGTCCATTTTTAATATTTAATTTACTTTATAGGCAATCTTTTCAAGGTAGGGTCATGATTGAGTTGGGATTTCACTGTCACTTAAGAAAAGCCACAAAGGAATTGATAATAAATACAGAATAACTGCTAAAGAAATTTCTATCTATAATTTTGTTTCGTGTGTTAATGTAACCAACTCTTAAAATTGGTTGATTGCCAGTCTCTTGGGGATGGCAGGATATCATTCACTCCTGCCCTGCAAATCCACACACACTCTTAACTTTTTAACCAAGTTAAAAGAGTCTGAAATACTGTGAGAATCTTTTTTTGGTGGGGAGAGGACACAGTCTCACTATGTCACCCTCAATAGAGTACGTGGTGTCACAGCTCACAGCAACCTCAAACTCCCAGGTGTAAACGATTCTCTTGCCTCAGCCTCCCAAGAAGCTGGGACTACAGGCGCCTGTCATAACACCTGGCTTTTTTTTGTTTCAGTTGTCATTGTTGTTTAGCTGGCCTGGGCCAGGTTTGAACCCGCCAGCCTTGGAGTACGTAGCTGGCGCCGTAACCACTGTGTATAGGTGCCAAGCTGACTTTGAAAATCTTGAAAGGGAGAGACATAGGCATAGGTGAAATGGGCCTGGGTTCAATTCCAATGAGCTTCCAAAACCATTCGCCCCAGAAGTTGACTATTGGTGCCAAGAAAGTCAGAACTTCTTCAAACTTTAAAAATAAAGTTACTATGTGTTGACGTTCACTTTAACACATGTCACTATAAACTACCATTACATAAGTAAACTCATCACTGTAAATCATTGGTAACATAAGCCAGTTTTGCTGATGTGAACACATTTAGCCTCTGGATTAGAAGGAATAGATTGAGTGCTAACTTAGATTCAGATTTGAGTCTTCACATAGAAAATTTCAAAAAGTAAGGGCTGTTAATTCAGCCATTGTTTGGTTATTAGAATTATCTAGTACTCCCTTAAAATACAGAAGGGACTTTTAAAATTTTCTGGGCTTCTCTCAGATCCGACTTTCTGGGAGCAGACTTGGGGAAATAGATATATTTTGAAAACTTGACCTAGAACAGTGGTTCTCAACCTTGCTAACGCTGCAACCCTTTATTACAGTTCCTGTGGATCACAACCCACAGGTTGAAAACTGTTGACCTAGAAGGGTGAGAAGGATTTTTATCTTCAGAGTAGGTGAGAATGACAGTCCAGGGGAATAATGGTTTCCTTGAAAGGCATGGGTCAAAGAATGATAATGTGCTTTATTTGTTTGGTTTTTGCTTCTCAGATCCTTTTATAGGATGGTAGGTGAATCATTATTGGGAGGCGTAACCTGTAGCATTTCCCAAACCTATTTGAACGTAAGCTTCTTGATCATAGGATAAATGCTCCTTAAAACATACCTTGGGAAATTCTAGACTAAGGAAATGAGAAGTCAAAACAGAGAGTCATCGTGTTAACACTTGCTGAGTGCTTAGGGACACAGAGGAGCAGAAGCAGCCTCTCTCCTGCTTCCTCCCCCAGGAGCCTCAGACCCGACGTCACCCCAGGGCTTCTTGCTCTCTTAGAGCTGACTGGGGTATCCCTAACCTCGTTTGAAATGCATCACTCCATGTTCCTGACACCTTGAAGAAGAGAGCACATTTCCACAGTGCCTGGGTGGGGGTGGATGAATAAAGCTGGCAAATGTTGGAACAAGAGCTGAGCTGTTTGTAGGGATAGTGGAATAATAAGCTTTGGCCCCTTTGCCACTAGACTAGTCTGGGGAATTGCAGAGATGCAAAGCAATAGGATGTTTGGAAGAAAGGGCCTCTGAGATGTGGATCTTAATCCCTGCTGTGCTCTCTGCAAGCTGTGGGAAGGTGGGCCACTCACTTACCCAGTCTGAATCTGGTTGCTTCCTCTGTTAAACTGAATTGTCTACCCCCTCGGGGGTTCTCTGAGGGATCAAAGAAATCATATTTATAAGATACCCAGTACAGAACCTAGTGTTCAGTAGAGACCTAGTAAAGCCAAAGAGGGCATTCCTTCCTTCCTTCCTTCCTTCCCCAAATCTGGAAGAAACGTCCCTTAATCTGACTTCTACTCAAGCAACATTTGTTGCATAACTGTTATCGTAGGAAAACCAGTAGGTTGATATAACTAGATGCCTAACCAGAGAAAGCGTTCAAGAAATATCTTTGCATGCCTACATACTTGTATATGAATAAATAAGCAAAGAGGCCTATAGAGTCATAGAAAAAGAAATGATTCAAGGAGGACTCACGAAGCCTTCTATTCCTCTTCTCATACACGGTAGGAACCATTTCTCTCTTTCAACCCTTGAGTTGATCCTCCCCAGAAGGGTGATTACTCCAATTGTTTACTAGACCACATTTTTCTAGGAGGCAGGGTCACTTCCTGTCTCTAAGATGTGAGTATAATAGAACCAGATTATTAGGTCTACCGTTCTTTGTAATGCCTGCCACGAGGTGTATGCCCTTTGTGTTCCTCATCTAGGCCGAGGGATTTGAGTTTTTCTCTGTAAGCCCATTCATATCTTCTTGCATCACCCAGAGATGCGCACCCCAAAATTCATGGTGGAAGGGTCCATCTGAGCCCCATGCCTGCACCTGCAACTGAACATTTAAAAGGAACTTTATTATAGAGAGGACACTATTGAAAATAGCCAGAGAAAAATATTTAGCACCTAATTTATAAAATGAAATCATAGGCTCTCCCAGTATAGGGTGGCTTAGTTGGCAAAACAATTCCACTGTTTTCAAACCCTGTTAACTTTCCTACAGGCAACATTTATTGGTATCCCCCGTGACAACATAATTAGTATTCTAAGGGTATTTTTCACCAGATGCTTATGTCTTCAAGTTAAAAGTCAACAGCTAAATATATAGCATGGCAAGAGCATTAACAGTAAAATTGATTTTAGTACTCAAAACGACCTGATTATCTATATTTATAGCTGCAATTAGAGAAAGGCTTAATGCCTTATATAATCGGTTCTTTATTGAAAGTTTCACGACAGAGGACGTGATGCCAATTTACCTCGTAGCATCAAGGAAGGAGTGCTGCTCTCTAAACCCCACCATCGGCTTTAGTTTCTAGGTTCATTAACTACAAAACACGTTGCCCTACATTATGTATAGGGCATTAAGGGATCTTTGTGGAGCACTTTTCAAAGGGAGTTTCTATTGCAAGCTGCTAACATAATATATGCCTCTCCCCAGAGTCTGGTTGGCTGTTTGAGTCGAGGGAATGAGTGATACTCTTTGTTATTAGAAAAATAATCTTACTTCTGCATGATGTTGACATATCTATGACATAGCAAAGAAGCTTCATCTTTCCTACATGAACGCCTTTTTATCTGGAAAGTTTTAGAATCATTCCTACATAATTTTAATATCATTTTCTGTATTCTGGTCTTAGAAATTGGTGGATATTCCCCAAAGATTATAAAGAACAAATGTCCATTAACAATAGAAATAGCTATTAGTTATTGGGCACTTACTGCATGTTAGATCCTTTATAAAGCACTATATATGTGTGTCTGTGTGTGTATGTACATATATATGTATGTGTATATATGTATATATAATATGCATAAATCTACTTATGACAGATAGATATAGAACTTACCCAGATATATATATCTATATATCTTATAGATATATAGATCTGTATATCTATATATCACATATATATATATAATTCCATTTCATCTTTGCAACAGCCTAATGAACTAGGCATAGTTACGTCTCTGTTCCACAGGTTAAAGAGAGGCTCGGAGAGGTGAAGTGACTTCCCCAAGATGGCACAGCAGTAAGTGGTAGCACTACTAATCATACTCAGGCAGTCTGGTTGTCTAGGATGAATTCTAACCACCCCTTACAGCTATAGACCAGTCATGAAACTCTCAGTGCTCAGGCCCCTGCTTGCTACTTTTCTGTTGTTTTCTTTCTCTTCTTAAACAAACACTGTGTATGTGTTTGTATGTATGCATATACATACATTGTCACACAAGGGTGTGCATATATATGTTATGCAGACATTGACAGGTATACTTGTTTTATTTCACTTCACTTTATTGTGCTTTGTAAATACCGTACTTTTCCCAAGTTGGCGGTGAATGGCAACCACACCTGGAGCGATTCTGTCACTGCCGTTTTTTCCAGCACCATGTACTCCCTTCATGTCGCCATGTCACATTTAGGTAATTCTCATGCTATTTCAAACTTTTTCATGGTTATTTTATCTGTCATGGTGACTCGTGATCAGTGATGTTTGATTACCATTCCAATGGTAACATCTTTAGGCCGTCACAGCACCCATGTGAGACAGCAAACTTCATCAATAAACATTTGTGTTCTGACTGCTCCACAGACCAGCCATTCTCCCTTCTCTCTTTCTCTCTTCAGGTCTCCCTATTCCCTGAGACACACCAGTATTAAAATTAGGCCAATTAACCCTGCAGTAGCCTCTAAGTGTTCAAGTGAAAGAAAAAGTTGCCTGTCTCTCACTTGAAATCAAAAGCTGGAAATGATTAAACTTAATGAAGAAGGCATGGCAAAAGCCAAGATCGGCTGAAAACTAGGCCTCTTGTACCAAACAGTTAGGCAAGCTGTGAATGCAAAGGAAAAATTCTTGAAAGAAATTAACAGTGCTAGTCCAGGGAACATACAAGTGATAAGAAAGTGAAATAGCCTTATTGTTGATATGGAGAAAATTTTAGTGGTCTAGATGGAAGATCAAATGAGTCACAACATTCCCATAAGCCCAAGCTTAATACAGAGAATGGCCCTAACTGTCTTCAATTCTGTGAAGGCTTAGAGAGAGAGAGGAAGCTACAGAAGACAGGTTGGAAGCGAGCAGAGGCTGGTTCATGAGGTCTAAGGAAAGAAGCCATCTCCATAACATAAAAATGCTAGGTGAAACACCGAGGGCCAATACAGAAGCTGCAGCAAGTTATGTAGAAGATTTAGCTAAGATTATTGATGAAGGTGGCTGCAATAAACAATAGATTTTCAATAGAGACAAAAACAGTCTTCTACTGAAAGACTCTGTCTATGACTTTCATAGAGAGAAGTCAATCCCCAGCTTCAAAGCTTTAAAAAACAGGCTGAATGTCTTGTCAGAGACTAATGCAGTTGGTGACTTTAAGATGAAGCCAACACTCATTGGCCATTCCAAAAATCTTAGGGCCCTTAAGAGTTATACTGAATCTACTCTGCCTATGCTCTATAAGTGGAACAAAAAGCCTAGATGCCAGCACATTTGTTCACAGCATGGTTCACTGAATATTTTAAGCCTACTATTGAGAACTACTACCAGTCAGAAAAAAATAGATTCCTTTAAAAGTACTACTGTTTTTTGACAATACACCTGGTCACCCAAGAGTTCTGATCGGAGGTCAGTGATGATTTTATGCCTGCTAACACAACATCCTTTCTGCAGCATGTGGAGCTAGTTGTAATTTCAATGTTCAAACCTTATTGTTAAATATATTTCATAAGGCTATCTGCTCTAGATCATGATTCCTTTGATGGAGAAAGACAAAGTAAATTGAAAACATTCTGGAAAGAATTCACGTTCTAGATGACATTAAGAACACTTAATGATTCATGGAAGGACGTCAACATATCAAAATTAACAGGATTTTGGAGAAGTTGATTCCATCCCTGATGGATGACTTTGAGGGCTCCAAGCCTTCAGTGAAATAAATAACTATTTCGTGGAAATAGCAAAAGAAGTAGAATTAGAAGTAGAGCCCAAAGATGTGACTGATTTGCTGCAATCTCATGACGGAATTTGAACAGATAAGGAATTGCTTCTTACAGATGAACAGAGAAAATGATATCTGAGATGGACTAGAACCTATTCCTGGTGAAGATGCTGTAAACATTGTTGAAATGACTATAAAAGATTTAGAATAGTACCTACATTTTGATAAAGCAGCATCAAGATTTGTGAGGATTGATTCAAATTTTGACAGAAATTCTTCTGTGAGTCAAATGCTATCAATACAACAATCACACACTACAGAGAAATATTCCATGGAAAGAAAAATAATCAATTGATGTGGAAAACTTTACTGTCTTATTTTAAATTGCCACCACCACCCAACCTTCAACTGCCACTGCCCTGATCACTCAGTAGCCACCAATATCAAGGCAACATCCTCCACCAGCAAAAAGGTTATGACTCACTTAAGGCTCAGTGATCCTTAGCATTTTAAGCCATAAAGTATTTTTAAATTAAGGTATGTACATTATTTTTTAGACATAATGCTATTGCACATTTAATAGACTATAGTGTAATGTAGACATAATTTTTATATTGACTGGAAAACTAAAAAAATTTTTTGCAATTCACTTTATTGTAATCCTTGCTTCATTGCAATGGCCTAGAATCAAACCCACAGTTTCTTCAAGGTGTATTTCTTTACTACATGGAAAAACATAAACATTAACTTTGATTTTGATATTCAAAACAACTTCATTATATTGGTAGCTATAATTACTCAAGGGATATATATGTATACATATATACATTTGCACTTCATTATCATTTTAGACATTTTTCTAAACATCTCATTTGATCCTCAGAGAGGTTGACAGATCCAGTGTTATTTTTGCCATTTTAAAAATGACATGACATATCCAACGTCCATTCACCACTCATGTAGAACCCATACCAGAACCCTGCGTTAGCTGTTATGCCAGAATATTCAACTACTGCCTTCCATTGGTTATCAGGCAGAGAATAACATTCTGGGCTGGGCACAGCTAAGAGATGTAAATAAAGTAGCAACTTCAAGTAATCAATGGTGACAATCTCACCAGTGTTTTTGCAGTAGTTTCATGGGTGAGTTTGTCTTTTCATGAGGCACCACCATCTTTGTCTTTCATAGTCTCTGTCCAAAGAGTTAATTATGTCTTCATGCTCTGCCTTGGGACTTGACCTAAATTCTTGAGTATCATTCCAGAGTGTTAAATGGTGCATGTATACTGAGATGACTTTCCCCACTAGATTGTGAATTCATTTCTATGATCCAGCTTTTAGCACAGAGCCTGGCAGTAGAAGTGACTCAAATATTTATCCATTCACTTATTCGTTCTACCTAAATGTTTGCTGAATTTATTGGCAATTGGATAAGAATTGGAGAAATAGAAAAGGAAAAAGATTTAGAGACATAAATTCCAGTTTTAATTATTTTGCCATAGGATTGTTTCTCCAAAGCCTTTACTGTCCCTCTCCTCTTGCCCCAAATACCAAACTTTGTCTGAAAAACATCCCTAAGAGCTCCACCTTCCAAGAATGGGTCAGAGCAAGTCTGGCATTGCCAGAAATGGCCTACAAAGACGTTCTTTGGGGACTTAATGTGCCCTCCAGGACAGTGGAACCTATAAAACTTGTAGGAGGGAATTCTAGGGAGGAGACCAGCGTGGCAAAGCAAACTGCTCCCTCCCACCCCAGAGTTAAAAAGCAATGTCCAGCCTTTAAGTTGTGGGAAAGAGAATGGTGAAATCATTCTCTGTCTGGCACAAGTTGCAGACTATTAAGTCGTTTGGGAAATGTGGACTTGTACCAATCTACGAGATTGGCCATGGCCATTTTAATATGTTTTTGAAAATCAGTGAGTGCTTAAAAAGTTGTAGTAAAAGCCCTAATAAACTAAATTAGACCAGGACTCTGCCAGAATTGTATTTACCTCCTGAAGTGGAGGGTTAGGAAACCACACTGAAAATTAAGGTGAAAAAGAGAAGAAAGAGCAATAGATCTGTGTGTTTGAGGAGTTGTTCGGTCAAAAAAATTAATTGTCCACGATCAAAGGCAGCTCACTTGCAAAGAGACAGGTGGGTCCTTTTGATGACACACGTGTATGAATAATGCTACTTTGCCCCTCTGTTTTTAAATTTATGTTTTGTTTTACAAGTCTTATTTGTTTTTATAAGGTTAAGTTTGGGGGGGGGCTAGTTAGTGTAGCCAGAAGAATAAATGCTTTGTGCATTGTGCATACCCATGTAGTATACTGCACAGGTACTAATAAGAATAAAATTATTGGAGCAAATAAAATCACATATACTTTCTAGTCACCTGGGAGAAGGTCTGTGCCAGCCTTCTTATGCATATAAAAATATTAATTCTTCACATCTGAATAGTGTTATAGAAGTTATAAAGCCCGTTCATGTATATTGTCACGTTTGATCTTCAATAGCCCTGTGAGTCAGGAGTGATCTGTGTTATTATCCCATTTTACAATTCAGGAAGGGTTAAGTAGCTTGTGTAACACTGTGAGCTATTACACGTCAGTTGGCCAAGGATTCCCATAATTTTCTGGCTCCAAGGAATTCTGTATTGTCCACGGTGACACACAGGAGCTGTGATATACTTGGGGACCCACAATCTCTAAGGTCATTTGACACAGGAAATGACGTCAGAGAAATGGTCTCCTGGTCTATACCAGGAGAATGGCACAGGGCTGAGGGCTCATACAGAACAGCGCAGACACAGGCTGGCCGTGTGGCCCTCAGCACACATCTGCAAAAGGAGGAGCTACTTTCTTGGGGTGTTGTTAAAGATTACGTGAAACCAGTGTAAGAGGTTGTGCATTTTGAGAATTTCTAAGAACTCACTGGCTTCGAGATCACTTTTCCTGTCTGAATTAATGGGAGGCTGGCATGTTAGCTGCATACTGCTGCTGTGACAAATTGCCAAAAGCTTAGTGGCTTAAAACAAAAAAAATGTATTCCCACAGTTCTGGAGGACCAAAGTCTAAAATCCAGGTATCATCTTTCCTTCTAGAGACTTCAAGAAAGTTTCCCCTTCCTTGCCTTTTTTAGCGTCTAGAAGCTGCTTGTAAAATAATAAGAAATACATATATCGGTCTCTGTCCCCAATTCTTGATATAGAGCTCCTACAACACTCACCATCTCCCGAGTGATAGGGGTACTGGGAGCATCTTTGGTGCTTATATTTGTTTTTTGACATAGTTCCTGATGCAGAGCTCCTAAATCCCTCAGAATATCCTGAGTGATAGGAGTGTCTTTTGCTCTAATGCGGCAAATCTTGGTGGGTTTCTGAATAGTCACAGAGCTTCTGGGTGGTGAACACATAGGAATGCTCAGAGGACACTGTGCCCAGAGAGGTGTGGAAACTCCATGCCCCTTTTGCACATCTTCCATCTGAATCCTCTATAACAAACTGGTCAACATAAATAAATGTTTCCCTGAATTTTGTGAGCCTTTATAGAAAATTTTCAAATGTGAGGAGATTTGGTTATAGCACAGATGAAAACCTGGGACTTTTGATTGGCACCTGAAGTGGGGAGCAGTCTGGTGGGACTGAACCCTTACCCTGGAACCTGATACTAAGTCTAGGTAGATAGTATTGGAATTGAATTACACTGTAGGACATCTAGCTGGTGTCAGAGAATTGGTCCATGTGAAAAAACTCACATACACCTGCAGGCCAGACGTGAAGTGTTGTGAGCATAGAGGGGATTAAAGAAAAGAGTTTTTCCCTTTAGTTGGTGTAGAGAAGAAAAAAGTAGGATTTTCCTATACACTGCCGACATCCCTTGGCTTGTGGCCTCTTCTTTGCATAGCTCCAAACTCTTGCTTCCAATATTACATCAGCTACTTCACCCTCCTGTTTATCTCTTATATGACCTCCTATGGTTACATTGGACCCACTGGCATAATGCAGGACAATCTCCCCTCTCAAGATCTCTCTTGCCAAATAAGGAAATATATTCACGAGTTCCAGGGATAAGGGTGTGAACGTTATTTATGGGGGGCGGGGGTAGGGGCTATCATCTAGCCTAATAAAATGGCGATAACCAGAACTTCATTATGAACTTTTAATTCGGCTCTATGCATCACACGTAGAATGATAAAACTCATGGTTTCAATGGAACAGAATAGAGAGCCTTAAAAATAGGCTCATAAATGTAGCCAACTGAGTTTGACAAAGGAGCAGAGGAGATACAATGGATAGAAGACATAACAAATGGTACTGGGACACTGGACATCTACACGAAAAAAATGAATCTACTCCCACGTGACACAGAAACACAATACATCCAAATGGGGGGAGGGGTAAGAGAGGAGGAAGAGGGATGAGGGAGAGAGGAGGGAGAAGGGAGGAGGGAAGGGGTTTGGAGTGCTCTAACTAATGAGCACAATGTAAGGGTGTGTAAGGTAGCCCACACACGTTTTGGGTGAAGGACTCAACTCCAACTTAGTCCCACCTAATTGTTTGCACACTTATATCAAACTGAAATTTTTAAAAAATGGATCTAGACACACACCTTACACGTTACGAAAATAAGTTCAAAATGAATCACAAACCTAAACGTAAAACATAAAACTATTAAATTCTTAGACGATAACTGGCAAAAATTTGGATGACCGTGAGTTTGGTTATGACTGTGTAAACACACCACCAATGGCAAAATCATGAAAGAAAATATAGATAAGCTATATTTGGTTAAAAGTAAAAACTTTCTGCTCTGTGAAAGCCATTGCCAAGAAAACGAAAAGACAAGCCACAGACTAGGAGAAAAATATTTGAAAAAGAAATATCGGATAAAGGATTGTTACCCCAAACATATAAAAGCCCTTACCGCTCAACAGTAAGAAAGCAAATTACCCAAGTAAAGAATGGACCAAAGACCTTAACAGACACGTCACCAAAGAAGATACACAGATAGGAAATGAGCATGTCCAGAGATCCCCCACCTCATGTGTCACTACAGAAATGCAAATGAAAATGAGAAGGAGAGGCCACTACACACTCACCAGAATGGCCAAAATCTAGAACTTTGTCAACACCAAATGCTGGTGAGGATGTGGAGAGACAGGCACTCTTGTTCATTACTGATGGCAATGCAAAGTGGTCCAGCCACTCTGGAAGACAGTTGGGTGGTTCCTTACAAAACTAAATACCTTTACTAATACTTTTACCACCACTATCCAGCACTCAAACTCATTGGTATTTATCCTAAGAAGATGAAAATTTACATCCACCCAAAAACTTGCACACGAATTTTTATAGCATCTTTATTCATAATTGCCAAAACTTGGAAGAAACCAAGACATCCTTCAGGAAGTAAATAGATAAGTTATCTATGGTACATTTAGACAGTGGAATATTATACAGCAATTTAATTTAAAAAAGCTATCAAACCATGAAAAACATAGGAGAAATTTAAATGTATATTACTAAGTGAAAAAAAAGGCTACGTACTTACTGTATGAGACCAATAATACGTATGACATTATACACAGACAGTTTAAAAGTGAACAGTAGCTTCCAGGGATTAGTGGAAAGAAACAGGGGTAAATATGGGAGCATAAAAGATTTTTTTTTTACTGTTTCAGGTTAATTTGAGGGTACAAAGAATTAGGTTACAATGTTTGCATTTGTTAGGTAGAGTCCCTCTTATAATTGTGTTCTGCCCCTAAGAGGTGTGCCATACACCAAAACATTGTATCCATTAAGTGGGGGAACCCATTTCCCTCCCTCCTCCCATCTCCCTGTTCCCTCATCCTCCCCCCACTTTGAACTGATTTGAGTTTGTCTCTTACGTGAGTATGTATTAGATGATCGTCTACTGGCGTCACATTATTATTGAGTACATTGGATTCTTGCTTCTCCATTCTTGTGATACTTTACTAAAAATGTATTCCAACTCTATCCAGGTTAATACAAAAGATATAAAGTCTCTGTCGTTTTTAGCAGCTGAATAGTATTCCATGGTGTACATATACCACAGCTTGTTAATCCATTCCTGGGTTGGTGGCATTTAGGTTGTTTCCACAGTTTGGTGATTGTAAATTGAGTTGCAATAAACAGTCTAGTGTAAACGTCCTTATGATAAAGGATTTTTTTTTTCTGGGTAGATGCCTAGTCATGGAATTGCAGGCTCAAATCCGAGGTCTCATCTGAGCTCTTTGAAGATTCTCCATACTTTCTTCCAAAGAAGTTATATTAGTTTGCAGTCCTACCAGTAGTGTAAAAGTGTTCCCTTCTCTCCACATCCTTACCAGCATCTGCAGCTTTCAGATTTATAGCACGGAGGATTTTTAGGGCAGTAAAATTACTCTGTATGACACTATGTGGATGAGTGCATGTCATTTATTCATTTGTGCAAAATCATAACATGCACAACAGCAAGCGTGAGCCCTGATGTAAACCACGAACTTTGGGTGACAACAATGTGTCAGTGTAAGTTCCTCAGTTGTGAGAAATGCACCCCTGGTCCCTGATGGGGGAGACTGCCTGTGGGGGGGAGCAGGACATATATGGGAAATCTCTGTACCTTCTGTCAATTCTGCTGTGAACCTACAACTGCTCTAAGAAATAAAGTTTATATTTGGAAAATCAACTCAACAGACTAAATGCACCATCCTTCTTCTCTTTCCCACCATTTATCTCTGTTGTCTGTTAATAAGTGTCATGGAAGGAGCTGCAGACATGGTGGGGCTGTGGGAGGAGAGAAGACACGCATATTAGGAGCAGGCACACGGGCTGCATCTCTTAGCCGCCCTTTTGTATAAGAAGGAATATTCAGTCCCCCATGTGGACAGCTCACCCCGAGAGCACTCGTGTCCCTTTGGCTTCACACTCCTCTACCTCGACTGGCATCTTCCTTGGCTCTCCCAGCAAGTTGGGTGCCTTCCTCGATACTCCTATGCACTGTGCATACAACCCGAATAGAACGCTTACCATTTTGAATGTTAAAGACTGACTTGTAATCTGGAAATCCATACCCTCGAAGGTCATGTCCAAGTCATCTTTACATACTGTATTCAGAGGTCTACCCAGCCCCTGCAGATGAGCCCTTGATCCGTGTTGGTGGGATAAGTGTGTGACGGGGCATTTTAGTTTTCAAACTCAGTTCCTCCTGGTTCCCCTATCTTGTCTCTATCTCTGGTTCCCTTATTTCCACTGTGTCTTTGTTGGGAACCCTTTGCCTCCTGTCAAGTGTCCAATCTTTACTTACACATCTGACTCAATACAAAAGCCCGGAACCCAGCAGGAGGCAGATGCTTATACACTCAAAGTAAAAAGAATAATCTAGGCCTGTTTCCTTCTCTCCATCAAGGAAACTCCAGTGTCTGTGACAGCAGCCAGGCTCAGAGAAATTGCCTTAAAGTATCACTCAGCTTATTGTTCTCAGTGGCCTGTGAGTACCTACAGCTTTCTAGCTTCCATCCAGGAACAGGGCATGCATCTCCATGGATGGGTGTTCCCAGGAATGGTTTACTGAAATAAAGAAAAGAAATAAAAATACTTAGGCCTTGCTTGAAAGTAGTAGAAGAAGGCATATTTGATTCCCATATGTGGATGGCTCAGCCTGAGAGCATTCGTGTTCATTTTGTGGTTTTGTGTTTTATTGGTAGCAGCTTTATGTTTTTGTTGGTAATCCAAATAGTCTTTCCCACTGTATTTTCTAGCTGGCTATTACTGTTACAAAAGAAAGATACTGACTTGTTAATACTTACTTCATACTCACTGACTTTACTGAACTCTCATCTATTGCAACATTTCTTCAGCCGATTCTTAAGGATTTTGAAGAAGATATTTTCTGAAAAATAATCTTTTTTTTTTTTTCTTTTCTTCCTTTCTGTTCTGGTTCTCCTCACTTTGCCCTGGACTTCTAAAACAATGTGAAACATACAAACATGTCACATTAGATACTAATTATTTTTTTTCCTCAACTATTTTAACACTACTTATTAAAATAAGAGGGGATACTTAATAAAAATTCCATTTAAGTATTCAGTGGGGCATTCGAAATTTGAAATTATATCTATCTATACCTAACCCCAGTAAGATTAGCCTACATCACAATGTCCCAAAACTGCAGATGCTGGCATGCATGTGGAGAGAAGGGAACACTTCTACACTGCTGGTGAGATTGCAAACTAATGCAATCTTTATGGAAAGAAGTATGGAGAATCCTCAAAGAACTAAAAGTTGACATTCCTTTGATCCCGCAATTTCATTACTAGGTATCTACCCAGAAGAACAAAGATCATTTTATCACAAAGACATTTGCACCAGAATGTTTATTGCAGCTCAGTTCACAATGGCCAAGTCATGGAAGTAACCCAAACACCCATCAACCCATGAATGGATTAACAAATTGTGGTATATGTATGCCATGGAATACTATATAGCCATTAAAAGATAGAGACTATACATCTTTTATGTTTACCCAGATGGAGTTGCAATACATTCTTCTCAGTAAAATATCTCAAGAAGGGAAAAAAGTGTCCAATGTGCTCAATAGTAATATGACACCAATATATAATCACGCACTCATGCAAATGATAAAACACAAAAATAATCTCACAAGAAGGGGTGAGGATGGAGAGGGGAGGGGAAGGAGTAGGGCGATTGGCAGGAGGACAGAGAGCATTTGGTGGAATCTCACCTAATGTGCACAATGCAAGGGTATATTTCATATTAATAAGAGTAAATTTTAAATATCTTACCACAAAAAATAAGTAAGTGAGGTGATGGTGATGTTATTCTCTTTGATTTAAGTATTCTATATTGTGTATTAAATCATCACATTGTACCCCATAACTGTATGGTTTTAATTAGAAATTAATAAAAAAAAAATTAAAAATTAAACAAGGTTCAAAAACTTCAAAATTTGAAGTTATGACACCATTTTGAGAATTTGTAAATGTAAAGAATATCATTTCCTCCCTGTGTTCAAAGAATTCTACTAGGGAGCTAGCTCAGTGTGAGAATTTAAGGTTTAATCAGAGTAACATCTGCTTGGACTGAATCAAAAGCCCTTAAATTCTGAGACAGAAGATTCCTGGTGCCCTCTTTAAATTCTGAGCCAACCTAGCTGCTCTGGTGCCTGATAAAATACTAAGGGCTCAGGAGGAAGCTGTGGCCCAGAGAAGGGTCACGTACACTATCTCAGACAAATGCACCCTTTCTAGCCTGACTCTGAAATTCTGCTGAGAACGTGTCCAAGTGTGCCTTGATTGTGATTGTGTTAGCGCTGACCTCACCGACACGACTTGACTGCTGGGCCTTTTCTAGTACTTCATAAAAATCACTTTCGCCTGTTTGTTCAAATGCAAGAAGATTTGTCTCCCAGGAAAACCATTCAAACCTGTAGAGTCTGCAATCTCATTTTCGAATATTAGGTTTCGTTTTATGACAGATCATGCTGTTTAGTACAGCATATCTATATTAAAAAGCATGAACAAATCAGCCTTGTTCTGTTCCGTGCCTGTCTCTGTCTAATGTACATTTATAAAAACACAGACCTATCTGATTCTGCACACACTGTACAATATTTTATCGATTACAGTGGAACTTAGTTATATCGTGTTTCCAGAGACTGAGAAAAGAAAACATAGAAAGTGGAAAACACTGAATTTGATTATGCTAGGCAGGGAGTTTAAAAGACCTGAATTGTGGGGAGGTCTTAAATGTGGGAATAATAAAAATAACTTTTACTTAAAAAAAAAATAAAACAAAACTACCCTTTTAACAAACTATTGGGCAGAGCTATCCCTAGCATATTCCTTTCTGTGTAGACACATGGTACATGCAGCAAATTCCTAGGGCAGCTGCTCTGGGTTTCTGTAGCCTTCTCTTTTTATTTATTTATTTTTGTTTTTCACTTGTTTTATTAAATCATAACTGTGTACATTGATGCATTTACGGGGTTCAGGGTACTGATTTGATATACAATGTGAAATGCTTACATTGAACTAAGTAACACGTCCATCACAATTATACTCTTCTCTTACTAGTTTTGAAATGTACCATTGCATCATGCACATTAGGTGAGGTCCCCTCGAATACCCTCCCTCCATCCCTCCCCTTCCCTCTCCTCTCCTCTTCCCTTCTACTTTCAGGACTATAGTTATGTTTTGCCATTCATATGAATGTGTAGGTGATTATACATTGACTCCATAGTAGTATTGAGTACACTGGATACTTTTTCTTTCCATTATTGAGATACTTTTCTAAGAAGACTATGTTCCAGCTCCATCCAGGTAAACATAAAAGATGTGAAGTCTCCATCTTTTTCGTATCCCTCTCTTGTATTTTCCCCACTGCTAAACTCAGTTAGGCTCCTGCCGTCCTGCCGTCAGCAAGCACTCTGCAGATGACAAACGCACTTCAAAGCCCTTCAAGTTCCTGATTCCCTGGACTTACATCATGCAAAATCCTTTAAACCAAGTAGAAAACAATTTAAGCCCAAAGATCTGATAAATATTTGCCCTTATTTTCTTCTTTTGGGTTTAATTTTCATATTTAACTCCTTAGTGCATCTGGAAATTAGTGTTTCCTAGGGGGTGAAAATTACTCTTTTTTTTTCCAATTAGATATCCAGCTGTTTCTAACACCTTTTCTTAAGCAATCTTCCCCTTCCCCGCTGATCTGTGTTTTCTCTCCTGTCGTGTAAGGAGATGTTTCAGACAGCAGGGTCTATTTCTGGGCTCTCAGCTCCATTCTGTCGTCTTCACTGTCTTTTCCTTCCCAAACATGGCTCTGATAGAAGGAGTGGAGCTCTGGGGATGTTTTCATGTCAGATAGGGATAGCTACCTGCTTAATTTATCCTTTATTGTGAATTTCTCCAGATGTTCTTACTGTTTGTTCTTCTAGATCAATGTTAGGAGTATTTTGAAGTTCCAGATACATTCTACTGAGATCTTGGTTGCAATTTTATTAAACATAATTGAGGAAATTTGCCCATTTGCTTTATTTGCTCTTTACATATGGGAATGTGCCATGGTCCCCATCTGCACACCTTTTTATCTCTTTTTATGTTTCTCTCTGATAAACTTGTTTTTTAATAATGTCTTAAACATTTCATGGTTTGGTGATTTATTTGTAGTTGCTGTATGTTTTTGTTGGTAATCCAAATACAGTCATTCCCCATTCTATTTTCTTTTCTTTTCTTTTTTTTTTTTTTTTCAGTTTTTGGCCGGGGCTGGGTTTGAACTCGCCATCTCTGGCATATGGGGCCAGCACCCTATTCCTTTGAGACACAGGCACCGCCCCCCCTTCACTCTATTTTCTAGCTGGCTTTTACTGTTGCAAAAGAAAGATGCTGACTTATTAACATTTATTTCATATTTACTGACTTTACTGAACTCTCATCTATTCCAACATTTTATCCGCTGATTCTTGCAGGATTTTGTAATCTTTTTTTTTCTTTCCTTTTCTTCCTTTCTGTTCTGGTTCATGAGCTTACAGAACAATGTGAATCCACAAACTCAATTTTGATTCTCAAATTTGGTGTACCTCTCTCCCAACCCTCCGATTCCTCTACCTTTTTCCTGAGATTTGGGATGGGCTCTCTGTAGAGCATTCCACCATCTGTGTCATGGATAAGAGTTCCCTTTTCCAACAGTGACCCTCCTCTCGTCTGTCCAGATGCACCAGCCAGGGTAGCTCCATAAAATTCAGGACACTCAGTTAAATCGGAATTCCAGATATACAAGGAATCCATTTTTAGTATAAATATGCCCCCATGCAATATTTGAAACATATTTACACTAAAACATTGTTGGTGGTTCATGTGAAATTTATATTTCTCTGGGCATCTTACGCTTTTATTTGGTAAATCTGGCAACCAATCCCAATGCCTAAGCCAAATTTGCCTCTGTGATCGTACATCTTTATTCCCGTATGTCTATGACCATTTCATTAATAATCTGCTATAATGATACATTCAAGTGGTAACTCACGTCCCCAGAACCTAGAGGTGGCTGACTTATCCTAGGCATTTAATGTATGTTTGTTAAATGAATTTTCATAATTCATGGATGATGACAAGCAGATCATCAAATACACATATTTACTGAGCATGGCAGGACCAAGTGGATTATAAAATGTCGTGAAGCCTAAACGGAGGAACCAGCAGGTGTGACAGGGTCTACTACGTGCCGACGCAAAGAGAAATGTGCAGCAGATTTTAAATTTTTCAAACCTGGAACATTGTTTTTAACTCAGAAGATAAAGGAACATATTACATTTTCTTTTTACGTTTTCATATTACATATTTCATTTTCTTCTCCAAAGTGAAGTCGACAGAGCTGGAATGTAATTCTGACCCTGCTCCGTGAATTGGCTATTGGACCATGGACAGTGGCTTCATCTGTAAAAGGGAGACCATTGGAGTAGAGGTGCCTGGCACACACTTTTTGGTGGCGGGGCCCTTTACAAATGAAATATTCATAAGAATATTAGTGTCTGTGAAGGTAAAGGTAGAATGATTCTGGTTGAAGGAAATGTAAGAGGTCCGGGGTTCCTCATTCATCTCCCCCTTGCCCTTTGGAGTGGCCCCTTAAGGAACTCTACACAGTACTGAAGGCCATCAGGCTGGACAGTCTTCAAGGCTGCTTTAACCATCATAGGTGTTACTGTAGTGTACTACCCAGGTGCAGGTTACCTGAGAATATGCAGGCATGCACTTGCACATGCAGGCTAGCTTGTAGTTCTTACACAACCCTTGATGCCCATAGTACTGGTTTATTTAACATCTCCTGAAAAAGTATTCTACTTTCTCACTAACTTAGCTCCTTTTTAAATTTTTTACGTTCAGGCCTTTTCCCCTCTGTCCTAATGATCCCACGTACACAGTCCATGGTTAAAATCCCACCCAGTACACATCTCTCCTCAGATCCTGCCTGGCTACCTCTCCTCCCACTTGCTACTGCTTGGCCCTCATTTCCTTACAGTCTTATCTGACCTTATGACATCTTTTCTACTGTTGACCTGAACTATTCACTAACCTGAAAACAACTCCTCTTCTAGAATTTTTGATCTTTGATATCTTTGCTCTGAAGCTAAATGGAACACTTGTTGAGAAGAAGGACCACGTCATACTTTCTCAGTAGCTGACAATGTGCTTGGTTGCAAGTGACTTAATCACCCTGCCTGTGTATCATGGTCACTGGGGTCTCTGCTCATCCGAGGCACTTGAACTTGGGCTAATGGCCGCCATTGGGAGCCCTACTGGTTGCCACGCTGAGAGCAAAGAGAGCCCTCAAGAGACTCACATTGGCAATTAAACAAGCTGGCAAGGAAGTGACTTCCTGCTCTTCATGTTTGCTCCATGAGCCTGGAAGATGAAGAGTCAGAAATAGTTGGCAAAGAGCATGAGTGACTTCTGTGAGGCTCAGTACATTTAGATATGGGTTTAGAGTACCAGTCATAGGTATAATCGCAGGCATAATCTAGCCCGAGATCTCTGTTGTTATAGTAAAAATTTATAATCAGCAAAGAAAGCTGGCAGTGGGACCTAAATTGGGAGGGAGAGAGGCAAGAAACGGGCAAGGTATTTTCAGACTATGCCTGATTTATTAAATCTAAGTTGTCCTTCTTGGGAAACCAAGCACTCTTTAGGATCATTACGTTACTGATTGGAAATCAGTGCATGAAGTAGACATTTTAAAGCCGATGTCCAACATTTGCCATGAGCTTTGGCCCTTTCTCCTCTCCACACACACAATCTTAGTACCACTGATTTTAACAATTTTGTATTATACCCTTGTTGGCTCCGCTCTCCTGGACTAAGATTTCCGTGGTTGCAGAGGAGGCTTGCAAACCACTGTGTTTTCATGATTGAATGAAAGGTTTATTTCTCCATGGTACCAAGGGGCAACTACCCAGAGACTTGTCTCCCCACAGCACTCTTAAGATCAAAGACCTTAGCTAAGCTACTGAAGTGTTAATTGGCCAAGTACAATTGTCAAAAGTTAGTTTCTGTGCGACTCAATTAAAACAAAATAATTGGGAGTTGTCGGCACTTCTAAATATTTATACCAGTTGATGCAAATATTTATTTACATATCATCTGTTTGCAATTTTTATCTCTTCTACTTTCTGCAAAGCTGCTCATAAACCATTAGATCCTTTCTCTTGATGCTTAAATTAAAATCTAAACTTATTCTGCTCAACTGACAGAAAGCTAAAATATTTTTGTTCAAATTCATTTGACAATGTGTATTTTTGACAATGTGTTTATATTCCTCATTTATAAAGGAAAGTGATACTGTAGCCATCCTTTCAAAGAGAATTTCTAGGGGGGTTTTCCATAGCCAATTCATGCTATTTTCCCATGTGGTATTCATTAAAGCAACTCCTAACTTTGTTGATTTTCATTATATCTATAGAGTGTTAAAACTTTCTTTCACACTTCTGCAATTGGTTAACAATATTAGTCTGGCTTTGTTTCACATATTTTCTGTTACTGTGCATCAAATCTATACTAGTACTGAAATAGCAAGAAATGCTAGCATCTCTTGGTTAATAATCCCTCTCCGATTGGAGCAGAAATTATCCATTCCCTCTTTGTAAATCCTCTCCTGGATTACAATTCTCTCAACTGCCCCAAAACATGCCTCCACTCACATCCTCCTTACCATTTTAAAATGTGTTTACTTATTTGCTTTTCCTGTCTTCAAGAAATGAAAGTCCAGGCACAGTGGCTCACGCCTGTCATCCCAACACTTTGGGAAGATTGCTAGGTGCCAGGAGTTCAAGACCAACCGAAGCAACATAGGCAGACACCATCCCTACCAAAAGAAGTTAAAAAAAAATTAGCTGAGGGAAGCACCTGTGGCTCAAAGGAGTAGGGTGCTGATCCCATATGCCGGAGGTGGCGTGTTCAAACCCAGCCCCAACCACAAACTGCCAAAAAAAAAAAATTAGCTGAGTGTGATAATAGGCACCTATAGTCCCAGCTACATGGGAGGCTGAGATAGGAGGATGCCTCCAGCCCAGAAGTTTGAGGTTGCATTAATCTATGATGATATCATTGTACTGAAGCCCAGAGAACAGAGCAAGACCTCATCAGAAAAAAAGAGAGAGAGGAAAACAAGAGAAAAGGAAAGGAAAGGAAGGAAGAAAGGGAAAGGAAGGAGGGAGGGAGAGTCTCCGTGATTTTCTAATACTAACACTTGCATTAACATACTTCAAGTTGATAATGTTTATTTTTCCCTTTACATATGAAATTCAAGTTCATAATGCAAAAGTTTGGTAAAAATTCCCAGCACTTATTGATGGGCCTAGTATACCTTTTGATGCATTTCATTCCATAGTTTCATCTGTAGATTGTATTTTATTATGTTTTCATGGAATTGTGGTATTTTTATATATCCAATTTTATTCTGTTTAATTTTCACTTGCCATCATAAGCATTTCCTACAGGTAATTACAACTAGTCACAAAGGGTTTTTTTTTCCCTCCCTAGTGGTTACATAATAGTTCCTTAGTAGCTGGGAAGGATTAGTCTCTTACTGAGCTTGAGAAATATAGGATGGAAGTTGCCTGAAGGAAACTTCTCAACCCCATTTCCTGCCAGCAGAAAATATGCACAGAGAATAGGAAAGAAGCAGATGGGATTGAGTGTACCAGACCAGGTTGTGGTCATCAGCGACGGACACCACAGAACCCTTCAGTGTTAGCCAGGAGAGAAGGGTTGTCAAAAAAATTTGGAGAAAAGAGAAAATGTCCTTGTTCAGCCTATATTCTAGAATACTTATCTCGAATCTGTGACCTGGAAACATAACTAATTGACTATAGAAATTTTGTGCCAGGAGATGTGACAACCACTGTAATCCTGCGCTTCCCACATCCTCAGGGGCAAAAGGTGGAAGGCCCCGGTCATCCAGTGTCCTCTCTCAGAGACGCTCCTGTTAACGTGAAAAATCAAGAAATTTCAGTGGTGGCCTTCATCTCCAAGTCCTCCCGGGGCTCAATTCTTTGCTATAGATTTGAATCCTTTTACTTTCCATTCCAGCTTTGAGTTCTATATTCTGCCCCTCTGTGCAATGCTGAGTCAAGAGTAGGTTCTTTACCGTGGCCAGCAACCTTTCCTTCTTGGAGGAGAGAGAGAGAGAAGAAAAAAAAGAGAGAGAGAGAGAAAGACTCCTGTTTAGCAAGGTTCATGATATGCCTTCCCCAGAGTCTCAATCTTTTGCATACTTCTGGCATTTCTCCATATGCACTAGGCTCCCAAGAGGCAGGGCCTCCTATTTTTTTATAGTCTACTATTTTTATATATTTTATGTATTTCATATATTTATTATAAAATATATATTATAATATGTTATGATAAATATTACATAATACATTATATGTTATAATAAACATTACATAATATATAATATTAATAAATATTAAATATATTTTATTATATTGTTATATTATTAATATATAATATTACATAATATGGTATTAAATACATTTAATAATATTATATATTAATATATTTAATATTTATAGGTTATATATAATCGATATTATATTTATATATCCATCTGCAAGTAGGATCCCAGGAAGCAGAGTCTACTATTTTCATAATTCCCACACTAGAATTCTGTGAACCGATGCTGCTCTGAGTATGGTCCCTGAACAGGTGGCACTAGGGTCACCTGTGAGCTTCTTAGAAATGCAGATTCTTAAGTTCCAGGCAGACCTATTGTATCAGACACAATATGGGCTGGAGCCCAGCAGTCTGCAAGCTCTGCAGTTGATCCTAATGCTCTATGAGTTTGAGAACCACAACTGCATCCCCCCCATCCCCGTCTGGAGTGGTGACCCTCCAGGGATCCCAACCCGAAGCTCTCACTGACGCAGCCACCCGCTGCCTGAGCCAGTGTGCACTGCAGCCTTCCCCACGTGCACTTCCTGCCCTCATTCACTCCCCAGGCCTTGAGTGGACTGTGGCTCTTTACTGGTAGCCAGTAAACATTCATCTCTACCATCTTCACCCCAATTGCAATGGTGGCAATAAATAGCAGTGGCAGGGGCCTCCAGGGTTTTGTCTGTCTCCTTTCGTCCTCCACTGTTTTCAAACAAACCCCGTTGTTTTTTAATGTGTATGCTGTTTTTAAACATACTTCCTAACTTGGCTTTCTCCCTTTTCAATATGTGGTGCTTACACCTTTGGCAAGATTGCAGCACCTCTCTCTTCCCTGTTTCTTTGCCTTCAGCCCATTCATGTGTTGCCTTTATGATGCTTTTCCAGATTTTGTCCTTTGAGATCCTTTTTAATAACAGATGTGAAGCCAGTGACGTCAGATGCTGCCAAAATATCCATAGTTCAAACAAACCTTGTCCACATCTTGCTCTCCAAGTAGGATAATTTTACCCATCAGCCCAACGTCTGACTCTATCTGAACTCAAATGTGGTGGCCCAGTCTGGCTTTCCCTAGACAGGGCTTCTCATTCCCAGCATCACTGACATTTTGGACTAGATAATTCTTTGTTGGGTGTGCATTGTAGAATGTTTAGCAGTCAGGAGCTCCTCCTCACCCCACCACCCAGATCCTGATAATCAAAAATATGTCTCCAGACATTGCCAGCTGTCCCCTGGGAGTGGGGTGCAAAGGCTCCCAGTGGAGAGCCACTGCAGTAAGGCTGGCTGTCTCATTCTCCCTGAGCCTTGAATGAGAGGACTGACTCCATGTGGGTCCTCATAACACCCACCAAGCCTGCCTTGCTGCCACAGTAACTGCTTCACATTGACACTAGTGAAATAACCCCTGAAGGATTCCACTCTGATCTTCCTGTTCATCCCTAACAGTCCAGTATAAATGCCATGGTCCTACCCACTGTGACTCCCTCATCCCTCCATTTAGCAGCTTTAAGAGGACAACTCCTAACAGTCTCCTGCATCTGTGCACCCTCTAAGGACAATGATCTCCTTTCTTTTTTTTCTTTAATTTTTGTGTTGAATGTTTAGGCCCCAATTGTGCCTCTTTTCTAACCCTGACTTCAGGGCACTTAAAACATTTTGGGTTTATAATATTTAACCCAGTCTCTAAAATATCATCATTTTCTCCTAAAGAAGTAATTCCTTTCCTTCCACTTCATAGAGTATCTTTCTTCATTTTTCTTTCATTTCCAATAGCTCATGTTCCATGCTCAAGATTAAAGCCTTTAGTTTAAACAATTCCATTCTTCCTTAACTCTCGGAGTAAATTTATCCTAGGAACAAATTGTCAAATATACTTCCTAGCTGAATGCCCAAAGATAATGAACCAGAGGCCCCAGTCCTCTCTGATCACTATCTGGGTCAAGGTCTCTTATGTCCATCCATGTCATAATCAGATATGGATTTAAGAAATCATATCTTGGCTTGGCACTTACAACTCAAGTGTCTAGAACGCCAGCCACATATACCGGAGCTGGGAGATTCAAATCCAGCCCGGGCCTGCCAAACAACAATGACAACTACAACCAAAAAATATCTGGGCATTGTGGTGGGTGCCTGTAGTTCCAGCTACTTGGGAGGCTGAGGCAAGAGAATCGCTTAAGCCCAAGAGTTTGAGGTTGCTGTGAGCTGTGATGCCATAGCACTCTATCCAGAGCAATAGCTTGAGACTCTGTCTCAAAAAAAAAAAAAAAAAGAAAAGAAAAGAAATTATATCTTATATGGGAAACAAGTTTTATGGGAAAAAAGCTAATGTGAAACCATTTGGCAGTGAGTCTTGATGGCCTGTGGGGACCACATGAATGAGAAGGCCAGGCCTTCCACAGCCATGCCCTCCCCTTGGCCTATGCAACTCCATACAGGATAAAAAAGGAATCCAAGTTGGCCCATCTGAGCTGGTTCCCCAGAGCCTAGCACTACACCTGAAGGTCCAAACCACTCACTCTATTTCTCTCTTCCCTGGATGGAAATTAGTTGTTTTGTTTCTCACTTCTTTGAAGTCCAAATAAACCCATGTTGGCCTCAGTGGCACATTTACTGTAAGCCATGGCTCCAACAGCAAGCCAGAACAAAATTGGCACTGCCCATTCGGTCATGCGAAAGCAGGTCACAACAGCTGTACCAGGATTGGCACTGTCACATCTGAGCTCTTTGTACTTATTCCTAAGGTTTCCAATTTCCCGGGGACCAAATGCTAATCCTTCACACCCTCTTCTTTGTTGAATGGTTATCAAAGTATCAACTTTATTGATAGGTAGGAAGTAACCCTTAACTTTAAAATAGACAGCAGATGGGAAATGTCACCAGAGAAGCCAAACCAGGGCTTGTAACTACTGTCATCTGAATTGAAGAGAGTTGGTGTTTGACTCTGCACACAAAGCAGTGGTGTAAACCCCCAAGCTTACCCACTATGGAGACATGGCCCAGTGGATGTCCGGCTCCCCACCTTTGTAAGTCACCCTCCTCCTGGATGGAGGAGAAAGTCAGGGGATGAAGAGAGAAGCCAGACGTTCTCACTTCACCATGCCTCACTCATGGGCAGGGAGTGTGAAGCTCCCTTCTCAAGGAGAACATGAGAGACACTGCTCCTTGTCTGCTAGGACCACTTAAGCTGTCTATGTCTTCCCCTGGTGTTAGGAAAGCTTTGCTATGGAGCAGGTGGCATCCTAAGTGCTTCTGATATAGTGACACATTTCACCTTTTCAGCACACCTGGGAGAAGGCCACGTGACCTCCAGATTATGTAGGAAATTGAGGTTGAAGTAAATAATTTGGGATATCAACTCATGTAACTAACCCTAAAAGCTGTTCTTAAAGCAATAAGCACATAGCCGTTTAGTCTATGCTGAAATCCCTTTGAGTTCAATTCAGCTAAACAGTTCATATGCCAGGTTCATACTGTACCCAGGGACACAAACCATGGAAGAATAGTCACTTAGACTATAGGAAGTCTGACAATTAAGTTAGAGAACTCATCTTATAAAAAATGTTGCATACCTCATTGCCAAATATCGTTAAGGTCACCTTCAAAGTACTCCCCTTGGGAAGCTATGCACTGACACCAGTGCCTAGTCCAGCCTTCAAAGAAATTTAGGGACTCTTTTTCGGGAATGGCCATCAGAGCTGTCATTATATTATCCTTGATGTCCTAAATGTCATCAAAATGTCTTCCTTTTAATTATTCCTTTATCTCTGGGTAAAGAAAAAAATCATTGGGGGCAGATCAGGTGAGTAGGGAGGGTGTTCCAATACAGTTATTTGTTTACTGGCTAAAACTCCTTCACAGACTGGTGCATTGTTGTGATGCAAGAGCCAAGATTTTTAGTTAAGATATTCCTATTTCTCTATCAATGTTTACTTAGTATTCTATGCTTCTTATAGTCAATTTACAATTTTGACACATAATTTAGCAATTTTTGCCATGTTTTTGTCAGTTCTGCTCATTACTGGCAGCCATGACCTCTGTTCATCAGGGACATTTTCTGTCTCCTCAGAAAAACTTTTAACCTATTTTGTACAAAACCATTTTCTTCATGACATTATCCCTGTAATCTTGGATAACACGTCCCTGCTTTCACTTCCTCTCTTGCCAAGTTTAACAAGAAATTTACCAATGTTTGTTCCTTACTCTAATTCAAGCTCTGACATTCCTATGATGACACTCAAAAGCACACAACAATAATGAATGAGACTCAGCAAGACACCACCACCTGCCCACACAAACACAACTGGGAGACACTAGTATGCCAAGGTTATGAAACTTTACTGAATTGTTTGTACAGTGCTGCCGACGTAAGCCCATGGTGGCAAGTTCACAAGCTTAATTATCAGACCTCATATGTTATATATCCATGCACCCCAAGTAGAGGTTCTCACACCCCAGGATGCAAGACAATGGTATGACAGAAGGTATAAGAATTAGGGTGTCTCTTACTCTACATGCAAGTGTGAAAGATGAATTTAGTAACCTCATTGGTAATCAATTTAAAACATTTTAATATTCAGACAAACCAGAATGTTACCTGGGAGCAGACACATAACTGGCCTGCATTTAATGAGAATATGCCAGATCATAAATGTGCAGAGTTCTCTTAGACTATCTCTGCAAACCTCCCTCCCAGGCCCTAGTCTGTACCTCACCTCTGCCATAGAGCTATTGTAGTGGAACTTTTAGAGGCACCAAACATGCATTAATGTCTGGGATGGTGGGATGGAGACCACTAAGGAAAGCCTCATAGAAGGCATGTTGCCTTTTTAAGTAAAAATGTGCCAAAGAGTCAGAAGGGAAAATTCTGCAAATATTAAATGGATGGCCCAGCAGTGTGGTCTGAGAGGGTTACTTCTTTGTGAGTCCGTTCTCACATGAGTAAAAAAAAAAAAAAAATGAATTATGTTCTCCATCACACAGGTGATCATGAGATTTGAATTAGATATCCTATATGCCACATGCAAAAAAGTACAAAATGCTAGTGTCTTCCCCTCACCCTCATCTCTGCAGCTCCTCATTTTCTCTAATATTATTTCCACTCCCAAAACTCTGCAAACAATCTTTCTCTAAGGTATCCTCAGAGCTGCTCATCCCTAAACCCAAAGGCCTTCATCCTCCTTGACCTCTGTGATATTTAACCCCTGTGTCTTCCCCAGCCCTGTTGAGTCTCTCTTAGCTAATGGTTTTCATTATCCACTGCCACTGTCCTCTGTGTGAAAATGGACTATGATGCAAATCTGTCACATACATCCATTAAAAATGATGATGTAGTGTCACATGTCACTTCTGACACCACTTGTCAGGGCCCAGGACTGGCCAGGTCTCGGGCCCAGCTTAACTAGGTTCCGGATGCGGACCACTAAGTTACCTTGCTCAGGTCTCTTATGTGCCTGAGGGCTATCACCTTTAGCTAGAGCAAGCAAGAGAGAGAGAGAGAGAGAGAGTCTTAGAGAGAGTAAAGCAGTCTTTTTAGAAAGATAGATCTTAGTCTTTAGCAGAGCTTGGTAATCTTCAGCAGAGTCTTAACCATGCTGGCATTCTGCAGGCAGAAGAGGAGACAGAGTCAGAATAAGCAAGTCCGTGATAGAATGCACATGCTCTTTGACTGCCTTCTCCTTCAGCTTAATGTAAGACTAATCTCGTGCCTCTCAACACCACAGGTGTAGAGACTGCCAATTCACCACTGCTCTCATCTCTCATGCTTGTTAGGAGAGCTAAATCTCTCTCCATGCCCTTTCACCAAGGTGTTCCATTATTGATCTATACAGGTATTTCTTATAACTCTCACTCCTCCCTGCCATAGGTTATATAGGCTGCAATAATGTAGAACAATGTACAGTGGTGGCTATGACCCAAGTGTCCCAAGGCCTTTAATTTTTCAGGAGGATAATTCTTTATATTTTTCATAACCCAGATAAATGAATCAAGTCCCTATCCCTCATAAATGGAGGAAGCCAACCAACTTTCCCAGTATCTCTGTGGATTTCTTGAGTGATGTTTGTGTTCATTTACTGTTATCTATCATCTCTGTCCTCCAGACTTCTGCCCCTAGTACAGAGTTACCTTCTATGGCCAAGTAAGATGGGTTCTGCACCCTGACCATGGTGGACACTTTGGCATGGCAGAACTGTTGTGGTTATGAGTGAGCATGCCACACTCTGGGTTCAGATCCTGAATCTGCCTCTTAGCAGCAGTAACTCTGAGCAATGTATTCAAGCTCTCTGTCTGTGCGCAGCACCCCCAGTTTCCTCACCTATAAATCAGGATGAGAATAGCACTGACTTTCCAGGGTTGTTGTGTGGGGAAGCCCACGTTCATTAAGGTGAGAAGACCCACTAAGAAGGCTTAGATAGAGATTGGTTCTCTCAACTTAGAACAGGGCTCCAGAAAGCACAGTGAGGGGAAAAGACAGGAAGACCACAGGCCCAAGGATAAAAGGTCTGATTGAAGCAGGAAGGAAGGACCCAAGGACAGTCCAAGCTTCAGTTTTCACTTGACACAGGAGGTGGCTACAGGACTCTGAAGGCTGGAAAGCCAGTTAAGGAGAGACAAGGCCAGCTACAATGTGCACACACCCAGTGCAGCCACATGGGGCCCTGAGCTGAGTGGAATGCTTTGTGGTCACTGTCTTGAAATTCTTAATAATTTAGAACAAGGAGCTCCCCCGCCCACTTTCATTTTTGTACTGGCATATATCCAGAAGACCAAAAATCACATCATAACAAAGATATCTGTACCAGAATGTTTATTGCAGCCCAATTCATAATTGCTAAGTTGTGGAAGAAGCCCAAGTGCCCATCAACCCACGAATGGATTAATAAATTGTGGTACATGTATACCATGGAATATTATGCAGCCTCAAAGAAAGATGGAGACTTTACCTCTTTCATGTTTACATGGATGGAGCTGGAAAATATTCTAATTAGAAGAGTATCTCAAGAATGGAAGAAAAAGTATCCAATGTACTCAGCCCTACTATGAAGCTAATTTATAGCTTTCATATGAAGGCTAAAACCCAATTATAACACAAGAATATGGGGGAAAGGGCACGGGAGGGGAGGGGGGGTGGAGGCTGGGTGGAGGGAGGACAATGGGTGGGGTCACATCTACGGTGCATCTTAAAAGGGTACAGGTGAAACTTACTAAATGTAGAATACAAATGTTTTCATATAGAGATTAAGAAAATGCCACGAAGGCTGTGTTGAACAGTTTGGTGAAAATATCTCAGATTGTGTATGAAGTCAGCACACTGTGCCCCATTGCACTAATGTACACAGTTATGATTTAATAAAAATAAAAAAAGAAAGTAAAAGATTGAAATGAAACGTGATTAAAGAGGGGACTTTGAAAATTAACCAGGAGATGAGGTTGACAATAGTGAACAAAAGTAAGCACAAAACCAGGTGAAAGTCAAGAATAAAAACTAATGTAAAAATGATTGAAGGGAAATATCTTAAAAAAAAAAAAAAAGCAAAAGGACTGGGGATGGAGATGTGAGAAGAGGAGAGAAAGAAGTGAACTGAAAACAAAAGTTACGTAACTGAGTGTAAGAAAAATTGATTTTTCCAAGAGTATTGAGACCCAGTGCCATGGTAGCACCTCTCCCAGGCATGCCCTGTCTCATCCTCCTCTCTGCTGATGCTGGTTCCTGACTGAGGCACTTTTCTCACCTGTGCCTGTTGTGACTGGGCCACAGCTTCTCCATCTAAATATCTGGAGTTGACCAGGCCACTGGTGCCCCACCTGTGCTGGAATAGCCACATAAGTCAACAGCCAGAAGTAACCTCGATGTCTCTGTTTATTCCCTTCCAGTCTTTTTATTCTCTTGCCTATTTGTATATTTATGGTATCCAGATTATATGAGGTCAGACAATTAAGTTCAAGAACTCATTCTAGAAAAAGTGCTACCCACCTCATTGGTGACTTATCACTAGGGTCGCCATATGGCCTAGGGGAGTACTTCAAAGGTGACCCTAGTGATAGTGAGCAATGAGGTAGGTAGCACTTTTTCTAGAATGAGTTCACTAGCTTAATTGTCAGACCTTGTATGATGACAGTTCTGACGACCATCCCAGAAAAAAAGTTCCAGAATTGCTTTGAAGGCACAGGTGTCAGTGCATAGCTTCCCAAGGGGGATATGTCGAAGGTGACAATAGTGATATTCAGCAATGAGGTATGTAGCAATTTTTCTAGGATGAGTTTGCAAACTTAATTGTCCAACCTCATACTCTTATCTAACTGCTTTCTTGGCATTTATGATGTCATATTATTGGAAAAAATTTAAAGGCCTAATGTTAGATGGGTACAATATTCCATCATCATTCATTCATTGACTGTGTCACAAACTATGTTGAGTATACAATGTGTACTAGGTGTGGCATGGCTTATATGAAATCACCCTTAATTAACAGCTAAGTGTGGAACAAATGGGAAAGTTGAGAGACGCTGTGGATTTCTGGTGGAGGCAAATGATAGTTTTAGGACCAATACTTGTCAGAGACAATATGCACTCTGCTTCCATGAGCTGCTTTTTAAATTTACCTTTTTTGAATACATAATACATACACATAGTTCTAAATTCAAGATAATATTATTGTATATACAATGAAAAGGCTCATCTCCACCACTTCCTCATCTGTCAATTATCTAGTATTTTTATTAGTCTTTTGTATATATCCCAGGATTTCTTTATTCAAATACAAATATACATGCTTATTTTTTTTCTCCCCAAAGAAGATAGATAGTTTATAATTTGTCTATTTTTATTTTTTTTTTTAATTATTTTTTATTAAGTCATAACTGTGTACAATGATTCAGGCTTGGAGTACAGTGTGCGGGCTTCCCATACAATTGGAGATATTTTTATCCACCTGATTAATGTAACATTCATGATATTTTCTCATTTA